>CAUYTI010147281.1:0-29670 GCA_963575145.1 Galago senegalensis
ATATATAATAGCTATGTATCTGTGTGTGTTTATATGTATATGTAATAGTTATGTATCTGTGTGTGTGTATATATATAATAGTTATGTATCTGTGTGTGTTTATATGTATATGTAATAGTTATGTATCTGTGTGTGTATATACATGTATATGTAATAGTTATGTATCTGTGTGTGTGTATATATGTATATGTAATAGTTGTGTATCTGTGTGTGTATATACATGTATATGTAATAGTTATGTATCTGTGTGTGTTTATATGTATATGTAATAGTTATGTATCTGTGTGTGTGTATATATATAATAGCTATGTATCTGTGTGTGTTTATATGTATATGTAATAGTTATGTATCTGTGTGTGTTTATATGTATATGTAATAGTTATGTATCTGTGTGTGTTTATATGTATATGTAATAGTTATGTATCTGTGTGTGTATATACATGTATATGTAATAATTATGTATCTGTGTGTGTTTATATGTATATGTAATAGTTATGTATCTGTGTGTGTATATATATGTATATGTAATAGTTATGTATCTGTGTGTGTGTATATATATAATAGTTATGTATCTATGTGTGTTTATATGTATATGTAATAGCTATGTATCTGTGTGTGTTTATATGTATATGTAATAGTTATGTATCTGTGTGTGTATATATATATAATATATATTAATATTCTTGGGAAAATAACCCAATAGGAAATGAAAGCTAGAAAGCTAAATCAGATAAACAAACAAATGCTTTATAATTTAAAGTCTGAGCAGTTTCCGGTGACGACAGGCTGTGTCTGACCCCAGAGAGCAGCGGAAGCCCTGATTACACGTTAGCTGACAACATTTATTACATTCTTACTCTCCACCACTACTGGGCAAGGAGTATGGTAATCATCAGCGGTCCTGGGGAGCAGAAGTCCACGTGGTCTTAGATTTAGTGGTTTCAATGTGTGTGCCACATCAATGGCAAAATCTTTCAAGATGATGACAGGTATTTTCAAAGGTCTTCAATCCATACATTTGAGTGATATGATAAGTGAAATGCATATAATAGAAAAATGAAAAGGAATGATGACAGTGGACGGCATGAGACTCAAAGGACTCGGGTTCTAAGTGGCTGGACGGGCCCGGATCCACTGTGCTTTTTGCTGACATGTCTTTCGGGGCCCAGTTGTCTTGTGTGGAAGGAGGCTGTCTGGTCAGCCGGACACCTCCTTTGTCTGTCAGAGACGATGGCTGATGTTTGAGTCTACTTTGCATCTAGTTTTTCAGATATTCAGTTAAAACTTGTTTTAATTCCATTTATGCAAAGAATTTGCATGCACCAAGGGATTCCTAATATTTTAATTTGGGGTTGATTTTCTAAAATGTCTTGGAATAAAAACAACCTCAACAAATACAATACCTTTTGACGATTAAACAGTGTTCTCACAGTGGCCTTCCTACCTTTCTTGTTTTCTCCTCAGCTATTTGGGAATTGAAATTGATTATAATGATAACTGTCCCACAAAACCTGAAACATTACATTGACGCCTGCATCACAACCAGATTTAATATCTTCCTCGAATCTCTAATAAAAGGTTGTTACTTTTGATTCTCAGGATATTCTGCATTTGAGAGTGTTTCAAATATTCCACTCTTCACAGAGTTACCAGCCTTGCCCTTTATGCCCACGACCCTCCTTCTAGCTCACCCACTGGACACTTGGATTACCCTAAACTTCCCAACAATAAGGACCTCATTACACCGTCTCTGAGTCACTGTCTAGAGTAACTCAGACAAATGTGTATTATAGAGATCTTTATATTATATAAAAAAAGAAAAGATAAAATAAATTCATATTTTATGAAAACATTGTGTATAGGTTTTCTAATTATTCTCAAAACTAAGTGATATAATATTAGATCATCTCATTAAACTTTTGATTTGATAACAACTGACCTGAGTACTTTTGAATCAGGTCACTTTACGAATCAGATGCTTCGTAGGAAGAGTTTTTGGAATATTATGTCATAGAACTATCTTGAAGCTCCCTTTTCCTCAAATTGTCAACTGCATTTACTATAAACTTCTGAGATTATTTTTTTAACTGTCAAAATTTCTATGTCTACCAAGCCTTATCTGAGTGTTATGTTATCTAAAATTAGAGGTTTTAATCTGTATGCAAGTGTTATGTGTTCAAATATCCATTTGCTTTGAAATGCGCATCTGTCCTTTTGACATTTTTCCAGCATTTAAAAATAATTTAAGCCAAACTCCATTTATTTGACATGAGTAGCAGAGCTGGCCTCCACATGTGAGATAAACACGTAGCATCAGGGATGTGACTTAGGAAGGTCCATTACTGGGGCTGGCCACCTTAAAGCAGCTCCGACTGCCAGGTTGATAGGACAGTCTCAGTGACACCTTCCCTCGTCTGAAGGTCTCTGAACTTCTCTGTCACTTTTTTGTTTCTTTGCCCTCAACCCTTTTTGCTCTTGTCACTATTTCTTCTTTATTTAAATGAACCAACGTTCTTCTGTACACCTCAAATGTAATTTTTTTAAAAAGTGATTTAACTTTGCAGTCTTTGTTCTTTCTTGAGGATGATATGAGATAACTCTATCAAGAAGAAGGGGAGAAAACAGAGGTGTACACACGGGTTGTACTCCTCACAGGAGCTCTCAGGGACAGGCTCCAGCTCAGCAGCTCAGCCCAGCAAACTGCTCCCTCCTGCTGAAACCCTGCTTGACTTCTGATAAACAAATAGATATACAAGAGAGTTGTTTGAGGGGTTTGTTTCTCCAAATAAGAAGATAAGTTCATCTGAAAGTGAATTCTCCTAACCACTTCCATCAACACAAAGACAGTCTGGAAACGTTTAAGCCACAATTTTGATTTGAGGTTATTAAAGGTTAAGAATTACATTCCAAAGCGGAGGTGATGAAAGCACCATTGCTTGGTTCTATTGCTTAGACGTATTTGTGAGCACAAAGCTTTTCTTAACTGGGATCCTGTTTCTAAAATGAAAGGAAAAGGGGCCAGGAGACCCCTTGCATTCTCAATATCCCTGGTACAAATCTCTCCTCTTCATGAATGGTTATCAAAGTTCTTTGCTGCCTAGAAAAGCAGGCATATTGAAAAACAAGGCATTTTTCACTTGAAATAAATTAACTGATTATTTTGAAATGGTAATGAACGTTTTAATGACTTCAATATTGTATTTCCCTGGAAAGGGATCATACAAATTGCTCATAAAAAATAGCAAATGACATACGGTAAGGATTTTTAAAAATCCATCTCATTTTCTCCATTTGTCTGTTGGTCTTTCTGTGTTTTCACCTAGCTCTCGTCGCCATGGTAACTATACTGCTCAGGAGAGCATATCACAAACGGGAGCTTTTACTCACCTCGCCCTGATGCTGTGTGTCTGCCGACTTACACCGAGTCGGATACTTCAGATCTGTGCTTTCTGCACCTCCTGGCTCTTCCACAGGAGGAAATTTTTAAAAATCTAAACTGTGGCATGAATATCATCTTAGAGGTTCATAACGCTATACGAATATTAGTTTGTGTGAGCAGAGCATTGTTTACTATGAAAATGGTGTCAGGCTCTGAAAATCATCTGTTTCATTTCCTAAATGTGTACATTTCTTACAAGGGAGGAGCATTTGATGTTGTATCCAATGTCTTGTCAGAAGATGGACAGAGAAACTTGTTCTGTCTTGCAGAAAAAGAATCAATAATCTTGTTTTAAACTTCCAGACTCCTGTTATAGAAGAATTTAATATCAGCATTGATAGATCTAGAGAGGCGTTTTCTACATCCTTAGGAAAGAGAGCGATGGGATTGCCGGTTGAGATATAAAGTATAAGTGTAAACAAAATACAATATCGAAGTGATATGCAACGTCACTATGCAACGTCACCTTGGAGGAAAAAGAAACGACAATAACAGAAAGAAAACAAACCTGTTTTATCTTGCCCAGAAGATGCAACGGACATAGATCATCAGTCACAAACCTAAAACATGCACGTGTCACTCATTGGTGGCACTTGGCGATCTGTGGCAGTATCAGCATAGTGATTCAAAGAAACATGGTGTTGACAATGCTGATTCAAGAAGAGTTAGAGTAAAAGAAATTTCTATCCTTTGTGCATTTTACACAAGAAGGATGAAGATGAGACCAGCCTGAGCAAGAGCAAGACCTCAGCTCTGCCGAAAATAGCTGAGTGTCCTGGCAGGTGCTTATGGTCCCTGCTACTCTGGAGGCTGAAGCAAGAGGATCGCTTCAACCGGAGAGCTTGAGGTTGTTCTGAGCTACAATGACCCCAGGACAGTGAGAGTCTGTCTTAAAAACAAACAAACTAACAAATAAGACCAGAAAAAAAAAAACCTAATTGTCATTGTTTTCAATCTTTCCTACATAAAATAATACCATATCATTTTCAGACATGCTTTTCTCGGTAGCTTGTATATCAGAAATGAATTCAACAGCACATCCAGTGACATTAATACTCTGATTCTCCCGTTTCATGAAGCACTCCGCTCAGTTTAACTTACTCCTGTGTCATGGAGAAGAACAGGGTTTTCTCTGCTTTTCCCCCTCCCCATCATTCTTGAAATTCTTTAAACCTAAAGTAAGGAAGAAAAACACTTACACTGACATGATTCACAAGTTGAATGAAAACATTTGTTCCAAGTCTTTAAGCTCCAGTGGGCAGAAAGTTATCCCCCAACACACACACAGGCCCGCTGTGTAGACCCCCACACTCTGAGCAATCCAGTGACATATGTATTTGTCTATTATTAATATCCTGTTTCCTTTCTCCTTTTGGCTGTTTGCTTTTGTGAGAATTATCTAACTGGATAGGAAATAGAAACTCCCCCAGGACATAGGTTTTCTCCTCTGTGGTTAATAGAATTTCTATTAAGGTTAGCTACAAGCAATCTATGAAACACAGGGTGATGAGATGTTCCCTGGTTTAACCTCCGTGTAGAGAATTGTGTGTGTGTGTGTGTGTGTGTGTGTGTGCGTGCGCGCGTGCACACACGCATGTATCTCATCTCGTGTGTCCCCATAGCAGGGGGCACTATTGCTTCTTTGAGTGTGATTTTAGTGAGGAAACTTTCTCATATCTCCTTCAGCAAGTTTACTCCCTTGTAAAATTAGATTCCAACCTTCCCAGGGGGGCTCAGAAATAGGGCTCTTTCTTCCTTGATGTCTCCAATTCAAAAGGATGTCTCCCAGGTCATTGAGAAAGAAACTCCTGCTGTGAAACAATCAAGAGGCTTTTAAAAACCTTTGTATCTCAAGGAGTAGCAGAAGTATTTACAAGTTTTCTAAAGTAAATGCTCCAGGTTAGAGGAGGTGAGGCGGCCACTGCGGCTAGGACAGCTGGAGTCTGTAAGGGCTGGTGAGACTGAGGTTGGAGGTCTCCAGGCAGGAAGAAAACTTTCTAAGCAGAGAGGAAATGGAAAGCCTAGTGCACAAGAAGAAAACATGGATTGTATTCTTTTCAAAGTCTAAATAAAAATCTTCCCTTCCCCAATATTCTCAGACCCCAGAAACAGACACTCTGCAGTCACCAACCTCTAGGAATATGTGGCAATCCACCACATCTGTACACCTGAGCTGAGCTTTGTGTGCTGTTTGTACAGATGACCTGCTGTCTCTCAGAGTCCTGCAGTCATAGCAAAAATGCAGCCCCAAATATGGATCCAGCATCAAATTTATCCCTGCCACCTAGACTAGAATTTAGTAAGTAACCTCGAGTACTTAGAATCTGCTGGGGAAAACCAGTAGGAAACAGGTGATTGATAAGTCTACCGTGCAGTGGATTATTCGTTTAGCCCAGAGTTGGTATCAAGAACTATCACAGGGTATCACAGAGCCCAGAGTTGGTATCAAGAACTATTTTAAATTTTACTAGAGGTATTAATATTTGAGAAACAATTGTGTGCTGATGACAGCACGACCAGTGGGAAAAGGACGGGCACGTGCCCCTACCTGGAGCCCTTATAGCTAGAGAGTGAAGCTCAAATAAGAAACAACCTAGTGTGAAAGGCCATCAAGGTCACACTAAGAAACACGTGTTAAACGCAGCTGTGACCCACGGAGGAGGTTTGAGGAAAGAAATGATACAGACGATCTGATTTACACTAGAGAGTGATCACGCTGGCAGCAGAGAAGAATCTAAGGTGGCCAATTCTGGAACAGTGGCTGACCACTTAACAAATTTCACAGTAAATCAGGCAAGAGGTAAAAGGTAATTTGTTATGCAAAATTTGGGGTTTCTGGTCATTAGCAATCATCCAGTGTTTAAAATTCAGAACTGCCAAGGGTGACAGGAATTTTTAATCTATTGCTCTTCTATCAGTGACTGTCCAGGGGGACTTCTCTCTTCACTTCATTAGCTTTTCTCCCTTCTGGACGATTTAGTTGTGAAGGCATTTGGGGAGGGCACAGTGCTGCTGTCGGAGGGAGAACTGGTTTGGGAGTGTTGCACAAGCCCTGCAGATCTTAACTGATTTTCTGCCTACAATTTCTACTAAACACTGAAAGAATGGCATCGAAGCCATCAAAAATAATTGAGGGTCAGTCTATTTCTCCTCACATTTCTAGGGGTATTTGCTTGCTATAAATTAGGTGTCTAAACACTTAGGCTTGTTGGGTTTACTTGGTAAAATTGCAGATTAATATTAGGAAATGGTCTTTTTTAAAAAATCCCGATAATCCTCTTTACTCTGAAATTCATATTGTCTGATGTCCCTGTAGCCATTCTCGCCTTCTTCGAATGAGGGTTGGTGTGACATCTGTCTCCCCCTCCTCAACTTTCGCCTCTCTGTGTCTTCATATTCACAGGGAATTCCCTCCAAGCAGTGTGTGGTCGAATGCTGCTTTATTGTTTTGCATAACAACTTCCACCTTTGAAGTTGTAATCACGTTCACATTTAATTAGATTTGTTTATATCGTTGGATTTAATCTACAAGTTTGCTATTTGTTTTCTACTTGCTCCCCCTGTTCTTTGATCCTTTAGTGCATTTTTCCATCCTTATTTTTATCCATCACTATTTTCATGATTCTGTGTCATCTCCACGGAGGCTTGTCTGCCTACTGCTTATCTGTCCTTCTGTCATTCATCTTCCATCTATCAGCTATCCATCTAGTTATCTAACTTACCTAACTATGTACCTAGATTAGATTAGTGTGTGTGTGTGTGTGTGTGTGTGTGTGTGAGAGAGAGAGAGAGAGAGAGAGAGAGAGAGACTCGTGTCCCATGAGATTGTGGAACTTTGGGGAACTCTGTGTTTTTGTTTATATGAAATGGAAATGTCTCAAGTAATATTTATCAAGTTTTTTCTCCCCCCACCCCCCGCCATTCCCCTCTCTTCTCGGGATTCCAATAACATATATATCAGGCTACTCAAGGCTGACACATGCTGTTATCTCCTTTTGAGTATTTTATTCTGACTCTTTCCGTATTGGCGTCTTTAACTGGGAGTGGCCTTGTAACTTGCTTCTACCAAGACAAGACATTGGAAGAGAAGATTTGGCAGTTGTGGGTTTGAACTACTGCAGCCCCTGAGCTTCCTTCACAGGAGAAGCCAGTTACAATAAAAGAAATCTTGAAGTACACGAAAGATCCCTGAGGGCCTCCCCAATGTTTGGAAGCCCAAGGTTACCACGTGGGGAAGAATTGAGAAGCCCATCTGGCAGCCAGAATCCACTTCTCAGCAGTGTGGCCCCAGCTGAACCATCCCAGTTAGCTACCAGGCATTCGAATCATCCAGGTTCAAGACCAGGTCCCAGACCTCCGGAAAGTGAAATAGCCTCCCATGCCATCCAAGTTTCTAACGGAAAGCATCTCAAGAATGTTCTTTTGAGGCACTAAGTTTGGGTAGGTTTTTTAAAATTTTATATACCAGAGTCTGGTTTAAGCTTTCCTTATAACCTTCTGTAGGTTATCCAAGCCTTAGTTAATCATTTTGAAAATACATTTATTCAGTTACTTTAAATACAAACAAAAGCCCCAAATTGCCTTTGCCATGCGACTTTGCAAAGTTTTGATGCAAAACTTTGATGTTACATTCAGGGGGTAGCCCAGGGCATTCATTCTGATTCATTTAGCTTCATTCACTTCTTGCTAACTTTCTATAAGCTTGCTCTGGACAAAACCAAATGAGTAAATGATAAGCTATGACCAGCACTCCTTCCTGTCTCACTGGTTGTTGAGGAATGGCTGGGATGTGCGTTAGAAATTTTTAATGTATTTTTCCCAAGCAAGCTTTACAAAGGTTCTACTCAGCAGATCTGACTGTGTGTGGACTGAGACCTAAACCAGTCGGCCCAAACTATTTTGACCAGGGTAGACCCCGGACACAAGTCAAGTGGACTGAATTCTCAGTCTCCTGCAATTTTAATCAGAATGCAGGGTCTTTTGTGGGTCTAGTATGAACTCAAAATTAAAAGGTTTTTAATGTCTGTGAAAGCTGTATTTGACCATGTGCTCAGAGACATGGAGAAAACAGGTCTTCAGAAAGAGGGAATATAGGAATAAATGATGCAGAAAGATTTACAGACAATCTCCTACAGACCCTGAGAAAGAGAACAAGAAGTGAACAGATACCTGCCATTCCTCTTCCGAGCCCCTCTTGAGACTGACGGTCGACCCAGCTGTGCAGGGTCCAGTGTCCTCCTTCATTCCCCTTTTGACTTGCCACCTTGAAAGTTCTCTTTTGTATCCCAAATTTTATGCAGAAAACAAATACTCAGATAATGGGGAAAAGTCTGAGCTTTTTATTTTTTTATTTCAGGTTAATATGAGAATACAAATGACTGGGCTACATTTTTAATATAAAATATATATAAAAACAAACTTAACCAAGGCCTGGAAGGTGACCTAGGCAGGTGGAGAAAATACTGGCCACTGAGGGGGAAGCAGGAGTGAGGCATGATGGGGAGCAGGGTCACCCCGGGTTGGGAGATGCTACTGTCTCTGTGTCACTGGCTGCACCTCCAGGAGCGGAGTGGCTGGGGTGGAGCTGAAAGGGTGGCCACGGAGCCTTCAAAATGGATTGAAAGTATCACACCAATGACTGCAACCAATCCTACCTGACGGGAGGGGTCACAGAAGAGAGTAAAGGTAGTGATATGACAATGCCACTTCAGTTTTCTTTGGAGTACAAATTAAGGGCAATTTATGAGGTTTTATAACTCTGGATATAACCAATAGTACAGGCTTTTATATATAATTATGGGGACAAATGTTTCTTGTTGGCATTCATATTTGGGCACAGAGTGGCTGCTTTAGGATATAAATATTATGCATTTTCTCATGCAATATGTATAAACCAGTAATACGGCATTTGCTACTCAAAGATGTAGTGAAGGGTCTAATTTACATTTTAAGTCACTAAATAGAATAAAGACTAATTGCATCTCCAATAAAATAACTTTCATGTATCCATGTGAGAGCCTTCTCAAGAAATGACTACATTTCCTAACTGTGGTTATATTTTTGTATGTATAATTGTTTTTTTGCTCTTGTTACAGTAACAAGAGATTAAAAGGCATACACTTTCAAGGACACACAGGGATAACACGTACACACATACCAGATAATAGCTAATAATGTGATTTCACTGAAGTACCTCTTATATGGTAAGAATTATTTGTCATATATTATACTAAAACAATGTCCTGCATTTGGATATGGTTCAATAATTATGACAGATAACCTCCATTGTAAACAGCAATCTGGGCTAAAAGCACCATTTGTCAAGTTCATCACACCTTGCACTGTCTCCTTGATCTCCTGCACTTACTAACTTTATGAAGAGAACAGCAACCTTCTTTTTTATAAGTCTCAATATTAACCTCAATATAAATGTCTTTATTAGGTGAAGAAAGAAAAGCACTACAGTGTACTTGAATCAAATCGTGATCCGGCGACGTTAGCGGTGTTATTTACATTCTTGGCAAAGGCTCCAGTCGTTTTCAACTTTATACTAATGTCAGCAGAAGACCCACAGAAGTGGACAACTGGAAATTCAGCTGCTCTTAGTCGAACACTCTGCAGTTTTTAATTAAGAGCTGTTATACAGAGAGATAAATTTCTGCCCCTGAAAATACCACAGAACTGTAATTTGTTCATGGAACCACTTTAAAAGAGAGATATATATACAGACCGACTTAGTTATCTTTCCTCTCGTATCTGTTAGGTCACTTCCTCTCTGATTTTCCTACTTTTCACGTTGTCCTACCTTTAAAATTTGTTGTTGTTTTTGTAGTAGACATTTCTTATACTTCCTTATATTTATCTTTTCAACATAAATGTAAGCTTGGTGATGCTTAACTCGATTATCTTCATTTATAAGTGGTTGAGTATTTCAATAATATGCATTTAAATATTTATGTCAATTTCTATAGCTTTTTCATTTTCATTTATATTGAAGCATTCAAGCATTTTGTTTCTTTTCATTTTGCCTGATTAATATACCCATATTTCTCATAGAGAAATGGTAGTTTCCAGACATTTATATTCCAAGTTTTATGGGGACATATTGATATTATTATTGATATTATTCCTTCAATCATTTTATAACATATTTTAAATCTGTACTCATACATTTCTCTAAAGAATCACAATAAAATTCAAAGTAGCATGCACTTATAAAGCTTAGTGAACAGATTTTTTTATGATGCTGTATTGCATGATTACTTCAGTCATAATTATTTTTTACCAAATTGATAATTCAAAATAGTATCAATGTATATTGGATCTCTGGCTGATTATGGAAAATCAGAAACTTTCTCCATAATGTTTAGATGATACTGATGTAAAAGCAATGCTCCTAAAATAGCAATAATGAATCAAATTCACAATATTCACAATATCCTTCAGACTCTGAAGTATACTCGGTAAGAATCTATCCACGTATTTTCTTCCAGACCTCTCCTGGGGCACAGTAAACACCCAGCAAAGCAAATCTAATACAGTACTTAGGACTTATTAAAATTCTCATTGAAATGCACTGATTTTCCACAAAAGAATATATGCCATAAGAAAAGATAATATTAGGTAGACATTATTTGTAAAATAATGGAAAAATAAACAAACTAATTTTAGTATTGATGGCTAAGGCGCTCTGGATATTTTAATTTTAGTGAAGAAGAAATGTGTTATTGCTGGAGATCTTTGAAATGCTAGTTATGTAAGGTTATTGCTTTACTTTATATAACAATATAATACTGTGGCTGACACTGAAAAATATTATAATAATAAAAGAGGTTATTATAATATCACATTAATAAACGGCAGCAATGTGTGGACACTGCACACAATAAAAATTAGAAGCACGCTTTCTGCTGAAGGAATTCTTCTTCTAAGAAAAATAGCTACATTTTAGTTTGCTGGCTGCTTTTCTAATGTTTTCTAAGCTTAACCTCATTTCTTTCTCACAACAGCTCATTTTACATATGAAGACTCCGAGGCTCAGATAAGTGAATTACACACCAAATAAGGGTCCAGGTGACGATGTATACCCAGACCCATCTGAGTGCTTCACATCTAGACTAAGAAAATGTTTGTGCAGGCACAAGAAGGAGAAAAAGACAAGACAAGGAGAGACTAATGAGAATTTTATTTGGCGTTTGGTTTTCTTATCAATTACTTGGAAGATTCTAAACATCGCAATGAAAAATAATCATGATCAGTGAAGACAAAAACTCAGTGGATGACAAGCTTAATAAATTATTATATATGAACAGCAGACCCTCCATGGGTCTGCCCACCTCCTACATTGACTCCCCCTTTAAGCTGACAAATTTTCACAGACCAGACATGCACAAGTACGTATCAGTTCCATATGTTGGTCACCTCCCTATGTTGACCAGTTTGTCCCAGTCCCCTGGATATTCAATGTACAGAGGTCTTTATAAATATCTTATATGTAATAAAAGACATTTCCTAAAAAACATAAGCCAAAATATAAATATTTGAGACAGATTCAAATCAGGTAGTATATAACACTCTAAAATAAATTTTTACATTTTTACTAATTACATGGGGTATTATGGATGGCTAAGAGACCAGATATTCTAGTAAACATACGTGGGAAGTCACTGAGTTGTCCTGGAAAATGTGTCTTGGTCCCAGGAGACCCAGTCATGTGACATCAACAAGGATGGCACATGTCACTGCTAAACTGAGGATAAAGCCGGAGTCCATGCTGGCAGAGCAGAGGGACAGAAAGAACTGGGGCTGAGCACATCTAAGAGTGCCATCCCCGGGATCAGTGCTTTCGGCATGTGCTGTAGTTATGAAATGACAGTATGTGTCAATCACCGTGCCATTGGTAACCAGCTTGGTAGGACCGGCTGCCCACCGCCGGCTCCGCTGGTCCTGAGGTTAACAAGATAATTCCCTCCGTGCAGCATTGCATCATTGCCCCATTTGGGAAGCTCTGCTCTAGACCGTGTCATCTGGGATAATAAACTTCATTATTTTACAATAACCGGAAGAGAGTTTTTACCTATTTGTAACTACAAGGCTTCTACTGACTCACAAACTTCTTAGGGTTTGCACCATTTATTATGCTTTTATCTGCAAGTAATTGAACATCTGGCAGGACCTGCTTAAACAAACGGGGTTTGCCTGTTCTCCTATTGAAACGAAGTTAGGGGAAAGGCGGTCTACGCCTGACGGAGTTCCGGCAGAATCATCAGGGTCCCAGGCTTCCTCTCTCCCTGCTCGCCACATGGGTTTACTGCTGCCTGGTGCAGAACCCTGGCTGCGACCAACCTGGACAAGGCACCTGTGTTTAAAATAGAAAGGAGAGAAGACAAACTCTTCCTGAGGTTTCTTCATCTTTTCATTTTGGGAGGGGCACAATGTCCTTCAGGTAAGCTCCCTTGGTGTCTGTTTTAGCTGAGTCACTCACAGACTCAGTGCAAATGACTACGGAGGAGTCAGCCCAGTCCTGTTAGACCAGATATCCTCCTGGGATCAAGGGAGCTGCATTGGCCACCTGAACAAATTGGGGTTTTCTTATCAGGACATCAAAGCCTTGGGGGGAGCAGATTACCTCATGAGGAAGAATCACCCGTGCTATGCGTGGAGCTTTCCTGAGACACTCAGCACAGTGGCCAGTTTGTAAAATGCAAACTCAGCACAGTGGCCCTGGAGACAGGTAGGTCAGTGTTTATGATGACTGCCATTTTTATTAAGACCAAATCACTATGATACATTCCTGGGAGTGCCACGAACACATCAGCTTTCATTATAAAATGAAGATCATGCTCATTCCTCCCCTATGTCGCCCTCTCCCAGCTGGGCATTGAAAGAGTGTGTGTTGTCCTTTGAGTTCCTCAGAAACTTGTGTGAACACTCTCCATTTCTCCAGCTGCTTCCTATCCAGGGCGAAATAGGGTGCAAAATACAACATCATATATTACATAGTCTCTCCAGTATTATTCCACAAGCGCCACAGAACAGATACCCAGAAAACTCTCTCCAAGTGCAAATTTCCTCGGACCCGTGCCTGTCCTCCACATGCCACAGTCCACCTTTACACAGGGCGGTCAGCTCAATAGGGGTTTGCTTGCGCATGTTTAAAATGCCTTGCCATCAGGGGTATTTTCTTTCTTTCTTTCTTTTTTTTTTTTTTTTTTGAGATGGAGTCTCACTCTGTTGCCCTGGATGGAATGCTGTGGTGGCATAGGTCACAGCAACCTCATCCCCCTGGGCTCAAGTGATTCTTTTGCCTCAGCCTCCTGCGTAACTAGGACTACAGTTGCCCAACATGCTCTGATATTTTTAGAGATCAGGTTTCGCTCTGGTGAGGCTGGTCTAGAACTCTTGAGCTCAAGCAATCTGCCCACCTGGGCCTCTCAGAGTGCTGTCCTCAGTTTTATATTAGCAAAGGGGACAAATAACTTCTCTTTTAGCCTGATATAGATTATATAATTCCTTGACGTGTATTATTTTTTATCAAGGTGCATGCACTAAATCTGAGTCTACAGATACAACACACTGTTATTAATTAACGCCATAGTGCAGTTTCATTTGAAGAGCCTGCCCTGGTTACTCTCTCACGACAGAGGCATGTCGACGGGAGAGCAGAGGCAGGGCTGACATGAGATTCTCGCTGTCAGTCACAGAAGGTAGGTCAGCCGGTGGGCGCTGCTCTGCTGAATGGCCCTCCACAACCGACGGTTCAAATGCAGCAGACTCTGCACTGCCTGGAGGAGGGACTGGGGCACTTGTTTTTATTATGTGTGTGTAATAAATTTTGAAAAAGTCATCACAAGTTTCCCTCTGAAATGCTTTTTTTCACTTCATGTTGGTTGATAACTCTCCAATTCTCTCCGTTTTACTTTGAATAATGGGATTCAAAGATCTTTACAATTCTAAAATGAAACACATCTGAGGCTGCCTGCTATGGGGATGAAACATGAAAAGCCTTCTGGAACTTTTGAAATGGAAAATGGGGGGAAAACAGTGCAGATCAAAATGCATTTCATGTTCGAAATTTTCTAAAGAAACAGACTTCCTGAAACTACTTTTCATAAGTTAGTCTTTGGTTTCAATTGGTCAGTATAGTGTAATAGAATCAAACAGTACAGTGTTTATTACATATTTCAAAAAAATAAAAAAAGAAAGTGTGACTTTTTCTTTTCCAAAGAGGTTTTAAAGACCAAGCTTGCCGGCAGCATGGTCTCATCATGCAGTCAGTGTAAAATGCATTTTGTTATCGAGTGATTAAAAGTTACCTGCCATCGCTTTGTTTTTTGAACACTAATGATCTTAGAAGTGACTAATAAGGCAAACAGGACGTGAGAGTGACACGTGGACACTCTGATATAACATGACTGGGGAGGTTAATTTCATGGTATCAACATGACTGGGTCAGTGTGTCCAGATATGTGGCCTAGAAACAGGCTGAACGCTTCTGTGAGGGTGTGTTTGGATGGAATTAACATTTAAAATGGTGGGATCTGGGGAAGCCAAACACCCTCCAGCATGGGGATAGACTTCCTCCAGCCAGGGGCAGGCCTGCGCTCCTCAGAGCAGGGGGATTCTGCAGGGAGACCCTCAGATTTGAACTGCTGTGTCCATCATTCCCTGTGTCTCCGCCTAAAAGGCTTCACTCGCAAGCTAAAGAGTTTAGATTTTCCAGCCTCCATAATTGTTGTACCAATATCTTAAAATAAATCTCTCTATAGATATATAAAGAGACTATTGGTTCTGTTTCTCTGAAAAACCCTTCCTAATACAATATCTATGTGGCTTTTGTCTGAGCAATAAAAGTGGCAATTTTTAGAAACGGACAGTTTTTCTCATATAAAATCATAACTCAGTCTACCTCATGAGTATTTTGAGATACCGGAACATTCTATATGTTTAATTATGGAACTGCTATGTTTCATAAAGATATAGACCAGGCATATAGAATAATATAAGTTGATAAACTTGTTTCTGGTAAGGTGTATCAACATACTGTAATTAAAAAGTATTGGCCACTTTTACTAACAATGTATATCTAGTAACTAACCTAACCAAATATTTGAAGTTCAAACAAAAACATGCACGAGGCTTTTTTTTTTTTTGTTAAAATTTATTTGTGAAGATAAGAGAAGGTAATTAAGTTACTCACTTTATGGAGTTGGCACATCCTTACCATTAGTTAATAATTGTCATTAACTTGGCTAAACGTGAGCATTTTACCACCTAAGTGATAACGTGTGCCCGGAAGAAGATGCATGTTCCTAAGGAAAACTCACACACGTTAACACACACGTTTGGACAGTTTTTTACAGTATTGCTTTTCAAACCACAATAGTTTCTCCAGATAGGAAAGCAAGCTGAATATCTTTGGGAGAAAAACCTATTCTGTGGAATGAAACATTTGTTCAGAATTTTCCAGTCACGCAGATATAAACCAATTATCAACTATCTTGGGGAAATCCTGAATTACTAGCATAATTCTAATGCATTATCTTGTCTGATAATATAAAATGCTTTTACATTCGAGAGTACAATTCCATTCAACTCAATTAAAAACACATTTGTATAGCCCCTGTGTAAATACCAAGCTAGGACCTGGGGGAATCTGAAAATATGTTATATAATCTTTAGAGTCCAGTATTATGGGGATGACAAGGGAAAACTAAAAATGAATTCTTAAGCCCCTCAAACAAGCTTAATGGACCTTTCTTGCCCAAGGAGACCCCAGAGAAACCTTAAAAATTGAGTTGCCGGACATGTTAAGGTCAGAGGTGAGACATGCCTCGGTACTGTTTCCCTTTCGGAGTTTAGACACAGCAATTGACCAACATTAATGTTAAAATGGAGATCATAATATTTACAGAACAAACTCCTTGTGACAATGAGATGTCAAATTATAAACAAAACCTAAGGACCATACCAGACAAAAATTAAACTGTATAGTCCTACACTTCAGAAGTAACCTATATTCTAACTACCTACAAAAGGTCTTATGATTCATGAGTTATACCCTATTCCTAAAAAAATGAATCTGATCATGAATAGCTCAAACTGTTCACATATTAATGTATAGCCCACTGACATTAAAAAGACACTGATTTGTTTCTAAATCATAAAGTTCTACTGATTTGTTTCTAAAGCCCAAAATTCTACGAGTTGTCTTACACAAGACATTGTAGCCTATGTGCTGTCGTTTCTAGCCAATGATTACAACCTCTATATGACACTGTCCAATAAAAAAAGACAACTCCAATATACAGCTCCTTTTATCTTCCAACTGCTAACAGATTTTTTTTTTTTTAAATGACAGAATCTCACTTTGTTGCCCTTGGTAGAGTGCCCTAGCATCACAGCTCACAACAAACTCTAACTCTTGGGCTTAAATGATTCTCTTGCCTCAGCCTCCCAAGTAGCTGGGTCTATCGGCACACTCCACAATGACACAATGCCTGGCTACTTTTCTTTTGCACTTTGGCCGGGGCCAGGTTTGAACCTGCCATCCAGGTATATGGGGCTGGTGCCCTACTCACTGAGCCACAGGTGCCACCCTATTAACAGATTTTAAAACATGCCCAAATGTGTTGCTATTTCTTGCTGGTTTAATTCTCAGATTTGACTTTTAATAAATTTGACTTGTATTTAACAATTAATTCCTCAATAAAGTTTTGAAATATAATTTGGGCCAGTATATGAATGGAAAGTTAAGAGAGTGATGAAAATGTGAACCCTGAGGTCGGGGCTATGGGCACCATAGCATTGGTGACCCAGTGGGCACTGAGCATGAGTTAGACAGGACGGCGGTCCTGTAAGGGGCCAGGGTCTCATGCGGAAAGGCGGGAAAGGGAGGACGAAGCACAAAAGTTTATCATAAGCCAAATCTGGACACCCAAACTAGTTCTATAACTTGGGAAGATAAGTTAAATTTTCTGTATCTTAAACATCTGATTAATAAATAAAGGTAAGTTGATTTTGCTGTGGTCCCCACAATGAAACCTGAAAGGTAAGTTTAGTGGTGTTCATATACCTTTTATTAATGGTTTCCAATTTAATTCTTTATTATTATTTTTTTTTTTTTGCAGTTTTTGGCTGGAGCCGGGTTTGAACCCACCACCTCTGATTTATGGGGCCTGTGCCCTACTCCTTTGAGCCACAGGCCCAGCCCCCAATTTAATTCTTATTATGTCATTGAGGTAAAAACACTTAATATGAAATATAACCTCTTTAAAATTTTTCACGTGTCCAATACAATATTGTTAACTGTAGGCCCAAGGTCATAAGAAGGTCTCTAGAAATTATCTTCTATCTCTGAAACTTTATGCTGGTTGAATAGCCAGGGGCTGGTGGGGAACACTGCCTAGCTCTCAGTAACCACCATTCCACCTTTAGTTTTTAAAATGTTCATCGAATGATGAAGGGATAAAGAGAATGTGGTACTTACATATAATAGAATATTATTCATCTTTTAAAAAGAAGAAAATCCTACCGTGCTGACTGCACAAAGCAGCCTGTAAGGACCTGATGCTGACTTAATACGCCAGACGCAGAAGGACGAAGACTTCATGATTCCGCTCATACGACGTGTTCGTTTATCTTTTTAAATTAACACACATTTAAATGACCTCTGTGGTGTGCGGTTCTCTGAATGATGAAAATTCGGAACACGTCCTGCACATCCGAACGTTCCCTGTGCCCCAGCCTTGCCGTCTCACCCTCTCGTCATTTCCTGGCACCCGCCGATTGGTTTTCAGTTAGTGTTGTTTGCTTTTTGAGAATATCATCTGAATGGGGTGACGCACTACGCGTGCACCCGGGGAACGCTGGTTTCACTGACTCAGCATCATCCCCTGGAGAGTCACGGGGCTGCACGTGTCGCCATGAATCGTTCGCATTTGTTGCTAAGTAGCTTCTGCTCCGCGATGCGGCACAACTCACTTCCCTGCTTGTTGAAGCGTATTTGGGGTGGCTTTCATATCTGGTGGGTATGAAGCTGATGTAAAAAATTGTGTACAGGGTGGCGCCTGTGACTCAGAAGTAGGGCGCTGGCCCCATATGCCGGAGGTGACAGGTTCAAACCTGGCCCCGGCCAAAACCTGCAACAACAACAAAAATATTGTGTACAAGTTTTCAGTTTATTTAGAAAGTTGCCTAGGAGTTGAGTTGCTGACTTACATGGCAGGAGTGTGCATATGTTTTTCCTATGGTAGGTTCAGAATGTGTATTATAGGTATATGTATTCTTTTTAAATAAGAAACTGCAGAACAATCTTTCAGTGTCCTTAATGTTCTGCATTCTGACAGGTACTACGGGAGAGTTTCCTTTGCACAGTTTTTCTCAGCTCCTGGAGTTTGTTACCACAGACAGTCTGATAGGTTTGTAGCGGTATCTCATCATGATTTTAATTTGCATGTTCTCATATGCCATCCATATGGATTTGTCAGCATTTTGCCTGGAATTTGATGCTGTTGTTTTCTTACCACTCAGTTTGTGCATTTTTATATACATTCTTCACAGAATATATGTGGTTTGCAAATATTTTCTTCCAAGCTGTAGTGCTTGTTTTCATTTTCTTTATTGTATATATTATAGACCATAAGTTTTTAATTTTAATGAAGTCCCATTTACAATTTTTTTTCTTTTCTTTCTTTTTTCTTTTTTGGAGACAGAGCCACAAGCTATTGCCCTGGGTAGAGTGACAAGTGCTGTGGCATCACAGCTCACAGCAACCTCCAACTCCTGGGCTTAAGCAATTCTTTTGCCTCAGCCTCCCCAGTAGCTGGGACTACAGACACCCGTCACAACACCCAGCTATTTTTTGGTTGTAGTTGTCACTGTTGTTTGTCAGGCCCAGGCTGGATTTGAACCCACCAGCTCAGGTGGATGTGGCTGGTGCCTTAGCCACTTGAGCTACAGGTGCCGGACCTTTCTTTCCTTTCTTTCTTTCTTTTTTTTTTTTATTCTTGGTTCCCACCCTTAGTGTTGTATCTAAAAAATATTTTGGCAAAATCACGGGCATGTTTTTTTCTTACATGCTTTTTTTTTTTTTTTTTTTTGCTATGCATTATACAGATTCATAGTAAAATTCAAGGTAATTTTTCTATCAGTTGTGACATTTAGGTTGAAGTTTTTGTCCTTATTACTTTTTGTAGATAAAGGTGCAATTTTTTTCTAAACCCTAAGTTGAAAAGTCCACCTATTCTTCATAGACATGCCTTTGTAACGTTGCCAGGTAGCTGTATGCCAGATTTGTGTGAATCTATTTCTGGACTCTGTTCTTTTGAACAGAATCTATTCTATTTCTATTCTTTCTATTCTATTCCTTCATCAGTTCCACACTGTCCTGATTACAATAGCATCACTGTAACTCTTAACATTGAGTGGTGTCGGGCTGCAAATTAATTCTTATTTTGCAAGTTGCTTTGGCAATTCTAATTTCTTTGCCTGCCCAAATAAAATTTAGAAACTGTCTGTCCCCTCAAAAAAAAAAATCCTGCTATAATTGAATTAAATCTATGACTTCAAGGATGTATTGATAAACTATCAATTTCGATGTGGAATCTTTCACTTCATGAGCAATGGAGATCTCTCCAAGGACATCAGCTTTCTTTGGTTACTTTCAACAGTGTTTTGTAGTTTTCAAAATACAGATCGTGTGCACATTTTATTAAATATATGGAAAATTACTCCATGTTCTTTGGAATGATTAAAAATGATACTGCTTTTAAAAATTAGGTTCTTAATGGCTTATTTTGAACACATTCGCATGATTAATTATTATGTGCTGACCCAGTGGTATCTTGCAATCTTGCTAAACTTATATTTTACTTCTATGAAACTGTTTATACATTCTTCGAATTTTGTTACATAAACAACGATGCCTTCTCTGAATAGGGACCGTTTTATTCCTTCTTTATAGTTAATACGGCTTTTATTTATTTTTCATGCTTTACTAAACTAGGTAGGAGTGGACAACCTTGCCTGAGCCTGAAACTTAGGGAAATGCAATTTGGTCACTCACCATTAAATATTAGATGAGCTGTGGGGTTTGGGGTTGATGCCTTTTATTAGCATGAGGACTTTCTCCTCTCTACCTGTTTGCCAAAATATTTTGTCATTAATGGATACTGAATATTTCCAAATATCTTTTTTTTTTGGATCAATGAATATAACAATGTGAATTTTATTGTTAATAAGGTGGATTAAATTGACTAATTTTTGAGTTTTAAATAAACCTGAGTTTCTGAGGTAAACCTTAATTGATAGTGGTATATTACTTTCTTAAATATTGATGGATTTGATTTTCTTTTACTTCATCGAGCTCTTGCCATGTTCATGGAGGATATTACTCTGCAGTCTTTGTTTTCCTTATTTTAGGGTCAGAATGTGTTGGCTAACTTTATGTGCTGACTTGACGGGGTTGAAGGACGTCCAGAGAGCTGGTCTGACTTATTTCTTGGTGCGTTTGTGAAGGTTTCCTGAAGAGATTAGCAGGTGTGCTGGTGGACCTAGTAAAGAAGGCTGATGCCCAACAGGGTGGGTGTGTGTCATTGATTCCATGGAGGGCCAAAGAAAACAGAAACTAGGCAACCTGCCCAGTCTCTCTCTGTCTTCCTGAGTTGGGACATTTCTCTTCCTCTGCACACTGACACCGGAGCTCCTGGATCCGAGGCCTTTTCGTTCAGACTGGTGATGCTTTTCTGCTGGTCTGGCATCTAGACAGCATGTCATGGGCCACCTCAGCCTCCATAGTACATCAGTCAAATCCTGTTAAATGTGGTATCCGTAAATACTCTGTTGATTCTCTATTTCTGGAAAATGTGAGAACACAGTTCATGCATTTATTTTTTATATCTATAATAATGGTGACCTCCTAAAGTGAGTTGTGAAGTACTCCTTATAATAGGGCTCAGATGAAGTTCTGCAGAATTGATGAAATTTTTTTAAAATTTGCATTAGAATTCACCAATGAAATTATCTAGGCCTGCGTATTTGTTTTTTGGAAGATTTTGTACAATGAATTTAATTTTAGTAATAGTTCTAAGACTATTCAAATTATATATTTTATTTTGGACAAATCTTGGTAGTTTGTATATTTTGAAGAACTGGCCCACTTTATGGCCATTTAAATGTTCAAATTTTCATGTCTCGTTATTTATGTTACTTATTTATTCATCATTGAATTTTTTGGTGAAATATATTAATTTCTCCCTGATATGTGTAAGTTCTTCCTTCTCTCTAGTTTTCTAAAAAAGGCTATTGCTAAAAGTTTACTGGTGTTTTAAAATGTATTTTCAGAGACCCAACTTTTGTATTTACCATTTTATCACATTTTTGCTTTCAATGTTATCGATGCCAACTTCTGTTTTTATTGCTTCTTTCCATATGCTTGGTTTGTGTTTAATTTAGTCTCCAAATTCTCATCTTAAGAGGTAAGCTTACAACACCGATTTGAGACCTTTCTTAATGTCTAATACAAGCATTTTTCTCCCCTCTATTTCCCTGTAAGTGCTTCTTTAGCAAAATCAAAAATTTTGGTGTGCTGTGTTTTTAATTGAATTGAACCAAAACTATTGTACAATTTCCTTGGTGGTTTCTACTTTGACTCATGGGTTATTTGAACGTCTGTCTAGTTTACACGCATTTAGAGGTTACCTGTGGCTTCTTCGTGTCACAGATTTCCAGTTTACGTCCTTTGTCACCTGCTGACGATTTCGACCTTATTCAAATTTAACATAATTTCATAAAACTTGGCATATGAGCTGAAAAAGTTATTACTAAATATATTATATCTTGACTTCAAAGCACAGAGAAGTATTTCCTTTTCTTGTGGTAGAAGAGAGTATAAAACACAATAATTTATATTTTACTTTGGAGCTATGTCTCAGCATATGTCTACTCCACAGAACCTGAGAATCACACGGGTATATTGTGCCCTCGAATTGGTACAGTTTAATTCCCACTATGTAGGGCCCGGGTGTCTTTCCGAGGTCTCTCACATGCGAGATTCTGCTTGTTTTTCTGATTTTGTTCACATGTTTTCATCAATGTATTGTATCAATGTTCAATTTTTTTTTCCCTTCTCAATCTGGAAAGTGGGTCAGAAAATGTTGTTATCAATATGAACTGAACAAAATACAAAGCGGTTTTCTTCTTGGCTATGCTGACAGAATATTGTGTAGGTACAAGTGTAAATGAATATTGTCATCCACTCTATGTCTACCCACACTGTTTCTCATCCACTTTCCAGATAGGTCAACACAGAGCACAGTGATCTCTCCCTGAGCACATGCTCTGTCATATGATTCTGCTCTAGACAAGATGTCAGATCTAAATGGCAGCTGTACCTAGTGCTTGGGCTTCCTCACGTTTGAGCTTTCATCAGTCTATAATCAAACCAGAGGGTTCTCCTGGCTTTAACAGAATGGCCAATAGTGAATTATTGCAGAGTTGCGGATGACTTCTGCATCTTAAGAGGTTCAGGAGAGTCTAAGAGTCTAAGAGTCTAATACTGCAACCCTTTAATATAGTTACTTATGTTGTGGTGACCCCCAATCATTAAATTATTTTCATTGCTACTTCATAACTATAATTTTGCTACTGTTATGAATTGTCATGTAAATATCTGATATGCAGGATGTATTTTCATTGTTACAAAGGGGGCATAACCCACAGGTTGAGAATGGCTGGTCTAAGGCATTGTAGCAACTGGGGGCATCTGTCCAGATATCTCCGTCCCTTACATCACAATCCCATATGTTCCTCATCAGTGCCCTGGATTTGCCAAGACAAATTGACTCTGGTGGGGATTTTAATATCCTTTAAGGTCAATCCTTAGCACTATTAAACTTTGGGGTTTACCCTTGGTTGTCTTTGCTGGGCCCTTGTGGGAGATGAGAGCTTTTACTAACCAACCATACTCTGTCTCATCATCTGCTTTCAGCTCCTGGAATTTGCCCCCAGCCTTTCTTTATCTTTATGAGGAGCTTTAGGCATGTGTTGTAGAGGGACTTAATCCTGTTATATCTACTGTTTCCTTCTCCATTTTGAAATGCTGATGCAACACACCTGCTTGTCCGTCTTTTTCTACTGAGAAGTTCTCCCCGTCACCGTGGACAAAGTTTCAATAGTGTGACAGTCACATGGTGCCGTGATGGTCTGTGACCCACCCAGCCCTGTGGTGTTGGTCTCCTTACAGCTTGTCCACCTGTGATCTGGCTCCCAGACCTTATCTGATAGCCTGTTTCTCAGACCATGTCAACTACCTCTACAGAATTAGACATTGATGAGAGGTTTGGGTTTGTTTTAAGATATTTCTTAGGAAACAATGTCAGGGAAAAGACAAAATCAAGAAACAGAGGACGTAAACTGGTGTGCAGGCCTCCCCTTCCTCACCAATCTGTAGGCAGCTCTGGAGAGATAATTGGGTCCAAACAGCTAAGATTCTCCATATTTATCTTCCACAGATGCCAGGCTGTGAAATGAGAAGTCCTGCTTCCAGCAGGCGGTGCTCTACAGCTGACTCCAGCTCTGCAGAAAATGAAAGCAAGCGGGAAGGCGGACAGAGCCCCCACAGCTGGGCAGAGCGTCCTTTCTTTAAGGGGGGCGTAGGTGTTACATTGCATGTCCACCCTGAGTGTCATGGTTTATGTTTATTCCTGAGGCATTTTTTATTTTTTATTTTTTTGGTTCTTATTTATCATGATTTTCTCCTTTTTTTCTTTGCATTTTTGTGGACTAATTGAACTTTTTGTTTGTTTTGTTTAGTTTCCTTATCTGCTTCATCTACAATCTCAGATATGTTAAAATCATGATTTTTTCCTTTTATATTAGTTATTATAAATCCATTCAATGTGAGCATTTCTGGGGTACAGCTGTCAAGAGAAGGGCATGTTATGTGGACTTTGTAGTAACATTGCTATGAAGCAACGCAAGCAGAAGGACCCCAACTCTAAGGGGCTCCCTGTGTCAGCCTCTGCTTCATGTGGCTTAGCTCCTCACTCTGAAAAGGAGGCCTCAGAAAGCTACATCTGAGAGACTCAGGTGTATTGCTTGGCTATTCGTGAACTTTGTGAGTAAATTTTGTTGGATAAGACCTGTAGTTTTATGTTAGTGTCTCTGATGATGCAGCTCTTTGTGGTAGTGCAAAAAATAATATATATGTATATACATTATATGTAAAAAATGGTCTAAACTTACACTCAGACCAGGTCCATGTGTGTCCGTGTCTGGGTCTGTCCATGTATGAAATTAGCGGTGGCAGTGGCCGGCACAGCTGGCAGGGAAGGTGGGCTTGAGGAGAGGTGTTGGTTTCTGTGTATTCTCCCCTCTCCTACTGGAGACCTTATGGCTGAGTATAGAGATTTACAAGGGTCACAGCAATGGCTATTGGTCTTACGAGAGAAACATGTTCAGCATATTCAGAGCTCCTTACTTTCTTTTTTGCCTCTAAGTGCAGGGATCCTGCTGCTTCACTCCTACATTGGATGCAATGCCATCGCTCTCGTGTTCTCCTGAGGCCACTGCTGCTTCTTGGGTTTTTGTGCTGTGGGCACCTGATTTCTAGGAGATATTTTTTCCAGCTGGAGAATTGTTCCAGCTGGAGAATTAACCTCAGGTGATTCCTCCGATTTCTGACTTAAGCTCTGTTGATGCATCTGTTGTGCTGGCCGAGACCTGTGTCACCTCCTCCCCCACACACTGCCTTTCCTCAGTGTTTGCAAGTTGCAGGCTTGAGCAGCCTTTCTTTCCTTTGTCGTGTTTTCCCGAGTAGTGGGCTGTGTCTTCCTGTTTTCTTCTCTCGGTTCTTCCATTTCTCCTCTTCTTTATGCTTCTTTCTTTATTCTCTTTCACTGATGGAGGGAGCACTATTTTATTTCCTGTGCGGCCCATTTTTCCTTTGCATTCCCTTTACTTTATGGCTAAGGAATTTCTTTCTAAATTAAAAAAAAATGTTTCTGGGAAGTGCCTGCCGCTCAAAGGAGTAGGGCACTGGCCCCATATGCCAGAGGTGGTGGTTCAAACCCAGTGCTGGCCAAAACCTGCAAAAAAAAAAAAAAATGTTTCTGGGGTCTTCTATATATAGAGAGATGAAATTGGAAGATTCTGTGTTTGCTGAGTGCAGCAATTGTTCAACTGGACTTCACCCCCCTGCAGCACTCAACTCAAGGTTGGATAATTCCTTCTGAAAGGTCATCTCTGTCGGACTCACATCTACTGGTATGTCAGGCCCAGTGGACTCCACCTGTTACTGTCCTGCCTGCATCTCCTTCACTGCACCTTCTTGTTTAGGTAAAATACATACATACGTACATCATCTGAGAAAGAATCTATACCAACACACCACACCCCAAATAGAATTTGATCTCTATAGCCATGGAGCTTTAATTTTTTTATCTGCTATAAATTTATGACATGAGTCAGCAATAGCACAGCCTCTCATTTTTTATCAAGAACAATATTTTTGACAATTAAAAAAGGAACATCAGCATCTTGTTCTTTTATATTTTCCTTTTAGTGCATGGACCAGTGTTTCTGACTATTTCCAGGCCTGGGCCTGTTGTGAAGCACGCTATTTCATGGTAACAATCAGTAGCCTATATTTAGTCCCAGTATGAAACACATTCTCATGCGATGTGCTATTAGATGCTTGGTTAGCATTGCACATGCAACAATAATCCATCATCACCAGGATATATGAAAATACTGTTTTGCAAAGGAGAATAATAATGACCTTTCTCAGCTGTGCTAGCACTTTTCTCTAAGTCGTTGAGTTTTATTTTATTTTTGATATTCCTGAATTAAATATTGTCATATGAATAAACAATGCTGAGTATTTGGCAATAATCAACAAAAAGAAAAAAGAGTTTTTCAAGTATCTGGAAAAAAGTGTATGTGGTTCTGTTATAGAAAATATTTTCTTCTATTCAAGGGCATATAACATATATACATTTATTTTTTCTGTCAGCCTTCTTTAGCTGTTCACTTTGGTAAATAAAATAAGAAAGCAGATTTCAGCCTAAGTATGCAAAATTTACAAATATTAAAATGAAATTGTCTTTATGAGGGAAAATGGAAATAGCTCTGATTACAGTTAGATATGGCATAACAATAATACAGTACAAGTTTGTACCCATTATTATGTGGACAGAGAAATACTTTTTTACATATTACCAAACTATCTTTCTTTACAATAAAAGGAGCTGAGCCAATAAGAATTGGTCTATTTTCTACATCATGACTATGTCTTAGGCAGGAATACATTTCTGACAGAAAGATTGTTTTGGTGTAACAACCAAAAGAAAAAAAAAATTGTTTTGAAGGAGGAAGTGTGTGGTGGTGGTCCAATAGTGGAAGAGGGAAGGTCTGTGTCACTCAAAGTAGGTAGAACACATTTTAGAATTCATTGTTTGAATGACGTTTTGTTGGAATCAGCTCACTCTCATTTGGGGTTTTTTTTTTTTTTTGTTATTTATTTATTTATTTATTTATTTTTAGAGACAGAGTCTCACTTTATTGACCTTGGTAGAGTGCTGTGACGTCACAGCTCACAGCAACCTCCAACTCCTGGGTTTAGGCGATTCTCTTGCCTCAGCCTCCCAAGTAGCTGGGATCTCATTTTGTTTTTTACTACCAGAGAAAATGTGTGAGTAGCATTGCCAAGTCATACATGGAGAAGATAAGTTATTGGCACTGTAATCCACCACTCTCTGCTTCTAGTCTGGAAGGACATGAGGATCCCAAGTGTCCCATCTTACGCTGCAGAGTTATCCTATGCAATACAATTACTAATATCTAGATTTATGTGCAAATTAAATTTTTGGAACTGCTTCTTGAAAGAGCACTTTTTTTGCATAAGTTACAGAAGGAAAACTTGACACAGCATCTATAGTTCAGAAACCTCTGAAATGATCAGAACATAAACACTAATTTGATAAAAAAGATACCTCTCAAAGACTAATAAATTAAATGATCATTTACTAACTTTTAACAATCACCTTTTCAGTAGTAGATTCATGTTAAAATATTCATGGACTATTTCTCTATGCCCCATGGTTTACTCTCTTTAGGTTTGTACTTTGCAAGTTATTTACTATACTTATTAATTTATTTTCTTGCTTTTATTTACATGTGATATTCGTGTTTGCATTTTGTTCTATTTTAATTCAGAAAATTTGATTCTTGTTATCATTATTAACTTAGGTAAGCCTATTAGAAGTTAATAAAGACTCTTGTCGCTAGCATTAATAGAGGTTAAGAGGATGAAAAGGCACACTACATGTTCAAAATGATTCTACCTGTGGCTGATAGAGAGAAAAAAATGTCATACACATGTAGTGAATTATAATTTCAGGTCTAGAAAGAAATGAACTCAGATGCACGTGCATTCCAAGAAAAAGCTGAACGCCTGCATTTTCCTTACCTGGAATATGGTAAACACTTGACACCAAGCAAAATTCTCAGGAAAGTGGATTTTCCACAAAGAAAGTAGGATAGAGAAGGAGAATCAGTAGTTGTGGGAGACATTAGTGCATGTGAGATGTTTATTGCCATTAGGTTATTAAGGATGAAACGTATGAAGTTTGACAGTTGCTATCTCTGACATTTCACTTAGATTTTTCTTGTTTTTTAATTTCAGATTAATGTGAGGGAATACTTGATTAGGTTACATTATTTGTGCTTGTTACATTGTTTAGGCTACATTGTCTGTGTTTCCTACATTGTCTGTGTTTGTTACATAATTAGGCTACATTGTGTGTGCTTGTTACATTGTTTAGGTCACATTGTGTTTGTTACATGAATAGGTTACATTGTGTGTGTTTGTTAGGTAAAGTCCAAGTAGCAGGTGAGCACTTCACCCAGGACGTGTGCCACATACCCCTAGATTGTGCCCTGTGAGATCTTGCAACCCCTACCCTTTTTCACCTCTCCCTTCCTCCACACCCTACTTAAATTATGTTTTTCTCCTGTGTGGGTGTGCAGTTATTCATCTACTGGCTTCATATCAGTATTGACTACACTGGACATTTACTTTTCCATGCTCATGATACTTTACTAAGGAGAAATATTCTTCAAATCCATCCAGGTTTCCACCAAAGATGTAAAGTCACCATCATTTTTATGACTAAATAATATTTCATGATATACATATATCACAGTTTATTAATCCATTCATGGTTGATGGGCACTATTTCAAAATATTGGACCATATGAAACAAACAAAGAAGCTGGGTAGATGGGATCCACATGAGTTAAATGAATGTCAGAAGAAGAATCTTTCGGAAGCTTGCATTTCTTTGCTGTCACAGCAAGAGAGGAACCTCATCTACACCACATTGCCACATGTCATGAAACACTGGTTCATTTTTACAATCATAAGCATTCAACACAATGGTTGGATAAAGATGAAGTGTCAAAACACTGTCCCAAACCAAATATTCATCCACACAAACTCCTAGTGTGTGTCTGGTGGTCCAGTGCTGGTATCCACCACCGGTGCAGGAAGCCTGGTCCACAGATTACAGCGGATGTCCAGGGCAACCAGCTGGATTAAAAAAAACTGTGAGGAGGATGCTTGTGGCTAAGCAGCTGAGATTGTTCAGTAGAGACAGACCAATCCTCTTGTGAGGTGACGCTCAAACACTGTCCATAAACTATGCTGCTCTAACTCCAGAAGCTGGACTCAGAGACTCCCTGTCACCCACCAGACCTGCACCAGCTGACTACCACTTCCTCCAGGCTCTGCCCGCCTTTTTTTGAGGAAAATATTCAATTGTAAACAAGCTTTGGAAAACACAGCAGGAGGGAGAGGATGAACACTTGCTTTCCAGGCTTCGCTGCTGGGGATAAACGAGCTTCTGTTCTAAAACAAGCTTCCGTTATCAGGCACATACTTCGATTAGTTGTCCTGCTTCTTGTTTGACATATAATATACTGAACTTAGATTTGAAATCAGACATTTCACATTTAATGACCCATCGGTGTAAACTGACATGCGTGGAAACCATAGATTTGCACCACTCCACCTGGTAGCACCATCACCAAAAGCCGACAGCTGAGGGCTGAGAGGGACTGAACATATGTGATCAGGAGGGAGAGGACACAGCCCACGACCCTGGGATATGTGAACAGGAGGGAGAGGAGGACACAGCCCACGACCCTGGGATATGTGAGCAGGAGGGAGAGGA
>CAUYTI010147283.1:0-18990 GCA_963575145.1 Galago senegalensis
GGCGGGTGCCTGTGGTCCCAGCTACTTGGGAGGCTGAGGCAGGAGACTCGCTTGAGCCCAGGAGTTGGAGGTTGCTGTGAGCTGAGATGCCATGGCACTCTACCCAGGGGGACAGCTTGAGGCTCCTGTCTCAAAAAAAAATAAAAAAAGAAAAAAAGGCTTCAGGCAGTGAGGTCTGTGAGCCGGCTAGGCCTTGTGTCTGTGTCCATATCCCAGGCCTTCCTTTCAAGACCTGCCTCCTATTGAAAGATCCCCCTCCTTTCCCCATGACTGACACCAGGACACATCTCCTTCCCCTACCTTAGAAGACTCAGTCTAACCACAGGCGTGTGAACTGAGAGCTTCTGTCTGCCAGAGAGTGCTGGTCCAGTAGTGGAGGCAGCTTCATCCTGGGCCTACAGAGAGTGCTGACCCTCTCTTCTGATGGGTCCACAGAAAGTGAGCAGGGAGTTCTTATTCCTTGGTTGCTCTACTTCCCCAGTGAGGTCCACAGCCTCCCCTTTCTGCCTGGCTCTGACTGTGACCTTCCCATGTAGCCCAGGGCCTGGATAGGTGGAGTCTGGCTGGGCTGCTGAGCTGCTCCCTGGTCTCTGTGGGTTTCAGAGGATGGTGAGAGAATGTTCTCTGCCCAATGTCTGGGACCTGAGTGATGGACAGTCCGCAGAAGCAGACTCCATGCTGGGCCATAGAGGAGGCGGTGCCTGTGGGTACAGTGCCTCAGGAGCAAGGCTGCTTCCCAGAGGACTGTCCACTCCTGCCAAGCCTGTTTTTCCATATTTTGATCTTGGAGTTGGCCCAAGGAAGGAAGGGATTGATTTTTCCCAATTAATCCACATTTGCTTGTTCATCTGAATCCACTTTCCTTTTAGTCCCTCAAGCTTACAGAAGAATCCTGGGCATCTCTGAGGTGCCGAGGGGCCCTGTGCTCTGGAAGGTTTTCCTCTATGGCTTTTCTAGACCTGTTTAGTGGGAGGAAGCATAGTAAGTATGTATAGTAAGTCCCTCCAAGAATGGGAGGGACTTGCCCCTGGTCCAGCCCTGCTGGTCTCATGGGGCCATCACCATGCTCAGACTCCCCTGCAGGCAATCCCTAGAGTGAGGGGCCTCGGCTGAGCAGTAAAGGGGCTGTGGCCAAGGAAACCAAAACATGATGGTAGCAGTGCCTGAAGGTTCTGAGCACCCAGTGGGTGCCAGGCACTAGGCATAGTAACACACTTAACCCTCATCACCATTGTATGAGACCGGGATTAGCATGATCCCTATTCTACAGATGAAGATATTAAAGGTCAGAGTGGTCTGCTCAGTCACTGAGTAAATACAGGCAGTCCCTGAGTTACAAACATTCAACTGGTGTATGACTTGCGCTTATGAATGGAGGCTATTGCAGGTAATAGGTAAGTGTACCTTTTCCAACTTACATACAAATTCAACTTAAGAACAAGCCTATAGAACTTATCTCATTAATAACCAGAGGACTGCCTATAGCAATCAAGTGGGGTATGAAGCCAGGCAACCTGATTCTAAGCCTGTGCCTTAACTCCTCATAGGCAAACCTTTTTCGGTAATGCCTGTGGGCTGTCTCTGTAGGGACAAGTAGGCAGGGATTTTCTACCCTGGCAGGCTTTGGTCACACATCTTCAGGGTTCCCCTTCAAGGGAGGGAGGATATATCTTCTATCAGACTCCCTTGACTGGGGAAGGCCAGATACAAGTAGCCTCAGTTGACAGCTTGTTTCAACCTCATGAGTGATTGAATCAAATTGCCAGAATATGCAGTTAAACCACTTCTGCATTTCTGACACACGATAGTGTGAGAAACTAAAGGCTTTTTGTTTTAAGTGGCTGTGTTTTCAATATTTTACTGTATATCAGTAGATAACTGAAACAGGGTTTGCGTTAATCCATAGTCTCACAAGCAGTATACTATGACTCCCACTACTCCCTATCCTTGCCAACACTTGTAACTGTCAGAATTTATGCTTTTGCTAGTCTGGAGGGTTGATGATGCCTTTTCAACTTTGATTTGCTTCATATATTTTAGAGCTGTTGTTAGGCATGGGCACATTTAGGACTATTATATCTTCTTAGCTGGCCCTCTTAGCATTGTGAAATATCCCTATTTATTCCTTGTTCTAAAATTTACTTTGACTGATATTAATACGGCCATTCCACTTCTCTTTATTTTTTTTATTTTTCTGCAACTTGAATTTATTCCGTTCCTGTGAACATTAAATCAGTGGGTTATTTGTGTTTCTCTGTGTAGTTTCAGTTTATTTGTATTTCTGTCTGATATTCAATTGGAGGCCTAGTCTGTGTTTCTATTATCCTACTGATTTATAATTTATATGGTTTTACTTTAATTTTTGCAAGTACAGCTAACCTCCGAAACCATTTATGTACTAAGAGAACATGAAGTTTTAAGCTTGAGGTTATTTCTATGGATATTTATTAATTTCGTGTTATTTGTAATAAAGCATCCAGATGACAGATCCGATCAGTACACACTGTGTGGAATGTGGTTACTCTGCGGAAGCTTCTGTAGTAAACAGATGGGGGCACATCGGTCACATCTACAGGGCATAAGTAGAGTGTCTGAAGCCACTCACTGAATGTCCATTTGTGCATAAGAATTTTACTCAGATATTTGCCTAGTAATAAGATTTTCTGTACAACTGCTAAGATCTCAATTTTACTAGAAACACCAATTACTACCCAAATTAGTTGTCAGTTGAAGGTTCTATAAACAATGCCACAATCTCTCCTTTACCCGCATTTTCTAAGGCATTGTCTTTTCCTGTGATAGTCTTTATTTCTCCACCTATAGAACTAAAGTTAAAAATATTCATTGATGTGAAGGAAAATGGGAAGAGTGGTATTTAAAATAACTATCTTCATCTACTCTCCTGGTCCTGAAGGATAGCACCCCTGATTTTTCTTAGGTGACTTAAAAATTAAAATCCCATCTATACTAACCTGATCTTCCCTCTTGGTAACCAAATAATGATGAAATACTTTAAAAACTAGAGTCTGATGTTGAGTTCTCCCCACGGTGATAAACACAGAATTCAGGAACATTCACTATGTTCATTTAATACAATTTGCCTAATGTCCCCTTCATAAAACCAAACCATAATTTGGTTCTAATTTGGGTTTTGGATGTTGTTGTGAGTGCCAGGAAGACTTCTGGCTGCCTTTTGTTGGCAGGTGTTGAATTTCTCATCAAAGAACATCAGTTAAATGTGAGAACTCACCCAGGGGTTGCGTTGTGGGACACCTGTTCTTGGCCTCAGGTCCCTGAAACCCTATCTGTGGGATGCAACCTGCCTACCACACAGGAACTGGGGGAGCAGAGCACCCATTCTGGCCTGGGACTACAGCTCACCTACATGGTGTCCCACAGGCAGTTGGGAAAAGTGAAGAAACAGTAAAAATGGCTTTGGTTGCTCTCCCCAAAGAGTATTTTTGCCAGCTTCACCCCAGTAATTTAAAATAAGAATTCTACTCAATGAAGAATGTTTGCTTGTTGCCTACTTTGTACATGGCACTGTGTCAGCCACTGGGGATGCAGCAATCATGTGGACAGGCAAGATTCATCCCTCCAAAACTGACCATTATGTGGCCAAGGGAGACAAAGGGCTACATAGGCAGTTACATACATGCAGGGGTGGGGTGCACAGTGCCGGCAGGCCCAGAAAGTGAGGTGTGTGCTCAGGAGTCAGGTGTCAGGGACTGCCTCTTGGAGGGCACGATGTCTAGGTTGGGGCGCTTTAGGGTCCAGAGGAGGTAGAGAAGAGAAGTCTGCAAGATGAGGACCTGTAGGAAGTAGACAAGAGAAGGCAGGGAAGGGTGAGGGTTACACTGCCGTGTAACAAAACACTCCAACACCCACTGGCTTGAAACAACAGTCATTTTATCGTCTTTCACAGCTCTGGGGTAAGGAACCTGGGATGGGCCCTGTCAGCAGCCCTGACTGGAGCTGGAACAGCAGGGCTGAGCGCTGGGGTGACAGGGCATCTCTCCTCTTCTGTGTGGTCCTACGGTTTCTCCAGGCTGTCTCTCCACATGGGCTGGGGTGGGCTTCTTTAGGGCACAGTTGACTGGACTGCCTAGAGTTAGACCTGGACTGTCCCTGTGGTGGCTGGGACTTCAGGAGTGTGTGTGCCAGAGGACCAATGGAGGTAGCCTGGTGTTTCCCATCTCCTGAGGAAGGGGGTCAAAGAACTGGCTGACATATTTTAACACAACAGGCTAGAAATGGCCATTTGATCCCCTCAAAGAAGCTTGCAGTGGCCAGGGCCTAAGAGAGCTGTAGGGTCAGGCAGGTGATGAGGCTGGAGGGGACAGAGGGGACAGAGGTTCCAGTGTGTGGGTCCTTGCCCACTGTGCCCTAGAGCCCAATTATATCGTGAGGTGAATAGGAACATTCTGGCAGGTTCTGGATCGGGCAGGTGCATTGGGAATGATTACCCTGTGGGGAATAGTTTGGAAGGAGGTTGTACTGGAAGTGGGGGCAGTGAGAAGGTGCTGGCAGCAGTCTGGATAATGGGTAAAGGGGGCAGATGGATGAAGAATTGATGGAGACCTGGAGGCAGAATTGGCAGATCTGGGGCCTGACTGAATTGGGAGAAGAGCCTGGGAATAGTGGGGATGGCACCTAGGACTGTGGCTTGGCATCAAGGCTGTGCACAATTTCTCCACACCCTCACCAACACGTGTTATTTCTCTTTTTATTTTTTGACAGTAGTCAGCCTAATGGGTGTGAGGTGCTATCTCACTGTGCTTTAGATTTTGCCATTGGTCAAAAGGTTCTATTTTGTACATATCTACCTTTTGGGAAACCAGCATATCAGACAGCAGGGCTGTGGTCACTGTGAGTGGTCAGAACAGACAGGGTAGGCCCACTGTGATCAGACTGCCCTGAGCAGCTGGGCTCTGCCCATAGGCGTACAGTGGGTTACGGATGTAGAGCAACAGCACTGGGTCCTGCACTTGCCACAGCATCGGTCTACAGTCTCTGTGGGAAGCACCATTTGATTGATGCCTGACTTGGCTTGTGACCCTGTTTTCATCAGTGAGTTAGAATGGGCTGGTGAGGGAGGTGGACCATGCAATCTGGATTTTGTGAATGGAAAGAAAAACGTACCAGACAAAAGTTCTAAACTGAGAGACAAAGAGAGGGATGATGGTAGGAGACAGGAAGGCAGGTGCCACCAACATCAGTCCAGAGACACTCTTGTGAAGGGGTGGGAGGGCTCTAGAGCTCGGGAAGGATGGCTGTGAGGGTGGTCAGGGGACTGGGGTTAAGAGGAGGACCAATGATGGGGAAAGACCTGAAAAAACCAGGTCATGTGGCAGTGCCCAGAGCAGGTCGATGCTGCAGAAAAATGCTAAGACAGTTAAAAAACAAACAAACAACAACAACAACAAAAAACCTTTGAAAACTGCATTTTGGCAAATGGTGAGCACAGGAAATTCAGTTCTCTGCTTGGGGATAATGATCAATGAAGCTCCTTTGTCATCAAATATCCACTTGTGTTGGCCATGTAGAGATGGCTCAACTTTTATGTAACAAAGTTGTGAGTTGTTTTTCTGTTGTCCTGGACCTCCCAGGTGACATGACCTGAGCATGTGCAGTTGAACCAAGTGTGCAACCACAGGAGGAACGTAATGGTCAGCAAGGAGAGGGGACTGAATTAGGAAGGGGACCCACATAGTAGGATCCAGGATCCAATCAGATTGAACCCTGGCATCACCCCGTGGCAGGGGCCAGTCAGATTGTGCCTCCCACCATCACCTTATTGCAAGATCCAATCAGATTATGCCTCATTATCCTATACTTATAAAACTGGCCCACCTCTCTTGTTCAGAGATGTGTTGCTTTGGGAACGATCCCCAGTGTGCTCCTTGTGCCAAATAATAACCCTCCCCTCCTTGCTATAACTGAGTTGGCTGTGTCTATTGACTTGAACAAGCTAAGTGAGCAAACCCTTCCATTGGGGAAACAACAGTCAGAGCCCAGAGCATCACCCTGTCACATGGGTTGGGGCTCAGGAAATGATATCCCAAAGCATGGCAGTTTGACATGCTGAGGACATTGTACAAAGAAATAGCCTCAGAACCAAGGTCTCTCTATCCTCCTATCTCCCTATCTCTCACCCCTGCCCCTCAGCCTCTCCTGAGCACAGGGAGGAATTCCTCTGAACTTCCTTTCTCTGACTAAGGGTAATTTCTCCAGAGCAAATGTATTTGCCTTGGGCTTCACCTCTACTCCCATAAACAGGGAAGATTTCTTGCAGGAAAGAAGACTAGAGTTGATAACACATCCAGAACCCAGACGACCTTTGTCCTAGGCAGTTGTGTATTCTTTGAACCCATTCTTCTCCCCTATAAATCATTTATTCTTCCTCTAAAATGGCTCATAGGCCTCATTTCTCTCACCTCTAAGAAGAGGGAATTTAAGCTTCCATCATCTGGCCCTTCTTTGAGTTTCATACTCCGTGTCTCACCTGGGCCTTCATGTTAATAATTTTGTACTCCTTTTTTCCTGTTAGTTTGTCTGTTGTCAGTTCATTTCAGTGACTCAATAATTGAAACTTTGTAGGGAAAGTTTGAACTCCCCCCCAAAGGGAAATCTTTATTCCTAACAGTGCCCCCTTTTCTCCCTTCTGTGAAAGAGCAGTCCACAGTCTCCTTGTGGAGCTTCGGGACACACTTAGAGTGGCTGGGCCCTGAGGAGAGGAAGGTATCAGCAGCAGGGGCAAACGGGCAAGGTGGCGGAGTCACCGCCACATCCTGGGCTGCCCTGGGGGATCCGAGAGCCTGGCTGTGCCTCTCCATCTGCAGATTTCCACCTGGAGCAGGAGTGTCTCTGAGGTTTCCTTGTCCCCAGGAAAGCCCAGATGTGCTTGTCTCCCTCATAATTCTTCACAGAAGGGTCTCCACTGGGGGGTGTCTGGCCAGTATGTTGGGCTCAAGTGCAAGAACTCTGATCTGGAGTGGGGTTTATTAATCTGGGTGCATCAGAATCTCCTGGGAACTTTAATATCTACAGCTACCCTTTCCTGAAATTTCAAGAATCTGATGAGGTGAATTGGAAATACATCCTGGAACTGATGTTGACAACTGCCCAGGTGGTTCTAAAGCTGAGATAGGTTCAGGCATCTCGGCTGGAGCTAGTAGGTGAGGCTGGCAGATACCTGGTGGGAGGCAAGAGCCCTCTGCTCAGGTGGCTCTGCAGAGGTGACACTGAGGAAGCCTAAGCTCTGGTGACATGGTCCAGAGTTCTCTCCGCTTACCTTGACTTTATATCTGAATGATGCACAAGACCCATATAGATAATTGTGTTCATTTCATGGTGTTATCTGGGGTAAAGTGTTTTCCAGGAGCAGAGAATTCGGGTTTTGTCATAGAGTACCTCTTTTATATATAAATGTTTCTCCATTATATGCTTATGGCTACACTCTGTTTAAGACTTCAGATCCTTGCCACTGGCATACTAGAGTCCCAAGAATATCCCAGACAGGTCCTTTTGGGCACAGCTTCCATTGTACATTCCCTGTGGTGGGGAGCTCAGCACCCTAGCCACTCGGGTCATGTTGAGATGAGACTAATCATCAGAGATGCCTTTGTTATGTCACTTATAAACCAGTTTTCCTGCAATTCCTCCACCCAGACATGTCAGCCACTCTTCCTTTGCACACAATAATGCTGAGAGACATGAGGATAGCCAGTGCATCTACTGACATCTAAGCAGAGGTTAAGCAGAGGCTGACAGCACTTCTCAGAGCTCAGTGTGCAAAGGAATCAGTCACCCGGGGCTGTGGTCCCCTCCCCCTGGCTGAGGATTGGTACTGCTTCTTGGCCTATTAGGAACCCGGCTGCACAGCAGGAGGTGAGCAGCAGGTGAGACAGGGAAGCTTCATCTGTACTTACAGCTGCTCTCATCCCTCGCATCACTGGCTGAGCTCCACCTCCTGTCACATCAAGGGTGGCATTAGACTCTCACAGGAGAGCGAATTCTATTGTAAACTATGCTTCGGAGGGATCTGGGTTGAGTGCTCCTATGACAATCTAAATCCTGCCCCTACCCCTGTACATGCAAAAATTGTTTCCATAAAACCAAAAAGGTTGAGGACCGCTGATTGAGGGGATCTTATGAGGATGCAGAGTGAGATTCTGGATTTCTAACAAGTTTCTTGTAATGTGGGGGCTGCTGGTCCATGAACTCACGGAGACACTGGCTGGGGGTTAAGAGAGCCCACCTAGGCTTGGCACCTGTGACTTAGCAGTTAGGGCATATGCAACAGAGCTGGCGGGTTTGAATCCAGCAACAATGACAACTGCAATAAAAAATAGCCGGGCATTGTGGCAGGTGCCTGTAGTCCTAGCTACTTGGGATACTGAGGCAAGAGAATCACTTAAGCTCAGGAGTTTGAGGTTGCTGTGAGCTGTGATGGCATGGTGCTCTACTGAGGGCAACATAGTGACACTCTGTCTCAAAAAAAAAAAAAAAAAAAAAAAAAGAGAGAGAGCTCAGCTAGAAGTGAGAGGGGCCTGAGGCTTAGCTCCTCCCTGTGGGCAATTACATTCTATCCTATGCTGTTATCTTCATTACAATAAAATGACAGCAAGGAGGCCACTCACAGGTTTGTGTGAGCCTGGAGACAGGCTCAGGGTCCCTGCCTGGGGCCAGCACGTGGATAGTGTGTTCCCTAAGGTGTGCTCTTAGGTAGTTTTAGCTGAACCAGCCCAGGGTCTTCCCTCATTTGGGAAGATTAAGATTAAACAAAAGATTAAGGCAACATGTACAGTTTCCACCAACAGCATGTTTTCAAAACTCTCACTGCTGTCCTATTGCACACAATGGTAGAAATAGTGTTTTTCTTCTTGGCAACCTCCATGAGTGAAATACCAAGTCAGAAGCTGAAGGACTTATCAATAAAGGTCTATCCTGTAAGGGTACCCCGGTCAGGTTTTGTGCTGATTAGAAATGCTAATGAACATTTAGCTAAATCAGTATATTTTGATATGGCAAGACAGACCTATTAGCATTTAATACATGTCATCTTTGATGGAAGGGTTAAAACTGGGGAAATTCTGGTTTCTTCCTAAGTTAGTGCCCCACTTTGTGTTTCTAGACTTGGCTTAAGTGCCATCCCCTAAAGGAAGCCCCTTTTCCTTCCAGGCAGGTGCTCCTCAGAGCCCGCTATTAAATCATTCAATGCATCGGATCATCATTGTACATTTTCTCTATGACATTTTAGCTCTTTGAGTGCAGAGATCCAAACTTATTATCATCTTATCTTCAGTACCTATCAGGTGCCTGGCACATGGCAAATATTTTTAAAAGGGAGAGAGAGAGGAAGGAAGGAAGGAAAGAAGGGAGGGAAGAAAGGAAGAGAGAGAGAGGAGAGAGGGAGGAGAGAAGGAGGCATAAATGACATCCCTCAGGAACAAATGGGAAGCAGAGAACATCACTGGCGAGAGGGTGGGCTTGCCTGGGTAGGGACTCTCCCTTTGTGTTCTGGGGAGGCACCACTTACTTCTAGGAACAGGGGCTCTTTGCTGTAAGCAAGTGGGGGCTCCTTCTGGCTGACTTGCTGGGAGCAAGTCTTTATGTTCAGCTCTACCCACGACTCTGCCAATATTGCTTCTAAGAAGGTGACTGCTTTCCCAAGTCAATCCCCACAGGTCATATTTTTTCCTTGTAGGGACACAGTTACTATAACTGTGGTTGTTATTGAACTGAGGGATTTTCTTTTGTTGGACAATTGTTTTCCTGGGGCTCTGAGAATTTTTAAATGAGGCATTATTTTTCATATTTTAGTAAGATAAAAATAAAGTGGACAGGCTGCTGGAGATGATTTGGTGGCAGAGTCAAAATGCCATTTTGTTCTTGTCACTTGGACCCAGCAAATGACTTGTGGGCACCAGATTTCTGGGGCAGTGGCCTGCTTGCCCTTTTGGCCAGTCATCTGGCTGACTCTCCAAGTGTGGTCAAATTGAATGGCATTGGCTGGGGTGTGTGTGTGTGTGTGTGTGTGTGTGTGTGTGTGTGTGTGGTATTTTCACAATGAAAATCAAGTGTGGGTACATTTGTTGGGAAAATAAATAGAAATAAAATCCTGAATCCAAATCATGACCTAGATGTGCTCAAAGCCCCTGAGAGTCCTGGATTTGGATATTCTGGGACTTGGTGGGCTGTGAGCCTCCCTGCCTTCCCTGTGTGGAAACAGCACCTTTACCAAGAGAGCAAGAAAGACGTGTTTTCATGTCCTCTGGTCCTGGGCAGCATGGTCCTGGCAGCTGCTGAGGTTTGTAAACAAAAAGGGGGTGCTCTCTGTTCCCGTGTTTCCCATGGAACAAGAATTAAGAGGCCTCAGCAGAAACTGTGGGTGGAAGCCCATGAGGACCCAGTGGTTTCCTTCTCAGCCTGCTGCCCTCAGTGGCCACCTGCTCTCACAGACCCTCAGAGTCTCAAAGGCACAGTTGCTACACTCTACTCCCTTTAGTTGATTCAGATACTTCCCTCCAAATTCCCAAAGGTTGGGGACTTAGGGACAAGGGCAGGACACAATTTCCTTTTGAATGCAGACCACAAGTACCAGTCACTAAGTCAGGGTGGTCAGGGTTCTGACTCAGCTTTCCCAGGCTTGGTCTTGATCTTCGGTCTTCTTGATGTTTGCCCCACGCCCACCTCCTATCCCCAGCGCTGTTGGAGGGCCCGGTCCCAAGAAGGCACAGGCAGGGGTTGCAGGACTGAGGTAGGACTTGGGGCTGTAGGCATGAGGAGGCATCTTTGGCCAGACCTGACCCTTGCCACCCACCGAAGGAAACTAGGAGTCCAGGGACATAACCACATCTGCAAACTGGTTTCATTTTTTAAAAGGTGGCCTTTTCTTTATCAGAAAATAGCCTCAGGAGGCAGGTTTGCTCCTGTGAAGAAACCCATTCTATGCCAAGAAACATTTCTGCAAGGGTGCCTTGGATCCATCCTCCAGTTCCACCTGAGTTGACCTGGAAACTGGCTGCTATGTCTGAGGTGGGGCTCAGGGGTTCGGTGGGTGCAAGGTCAGAGGAACCCTTGGGACCAGTAATGGCCAGGACAGGGAGGGAGGGATAGAGGGAGGAAGGGGAAGAGGGGAGTGGAGTGGATCTCGGAAGGGGCATGGAGGGGATTGTCAAGAAAGCAACTCCATTCCTCAGAGGGGATCTCAGAGGAGCCCTCCAGATGAGGTTGCCTCAAGATCCCCACTTCCTTTTGGACTTTAGGGCTGTCAAAAGGCTAAGCGTGTAGTAGTAGTAGTGGGGTATGTGTGTGTGTGTGTGTGTGTGTGTGTGTGTGTGTGTGGCTTGTTCTGGGGCAGGGGAAGTAAGCTCCTTTGGGTTTATCTGGGAATGGGTGGGGGTCAGTCTGCTGCCATTCTCAAGAAATGCCCTCTGTGGCAAAGTCCTCCAGGTCGTCTGTGGAGATGATGCCCAGGCCTGGTGCTTCTGTGCCCTCCTCTTCTGGGCCCTGGGGAGGCCTCTGGGGGGACTGGCCTGCAGAATGCTGGGTAGGGTCACCCTGAGACCCCAGGGCCGGCAGCAGTCCAGACTCATGGGCACTCTGGGGCCTGGCTCGGGCTGCCCTGCCGGTGCACGGGGCCTGCCTGAGGAAGGTGGGGGCAGAGAGCTGAGAGGAGCAGCGCAGGGGCATCAGGGCTGTCACGGGCACGGGCCGGAAGCCGGGGTACAGCATGTAGGGAGCAGCCAGGGCATCTGGCGGGGGCGGCTCAGGGGAGACCCCCTCTGAGGAGGGGACGGAGACCTTGACATACTTGCCCGTCTCTGGGTCATAGAAGGTCTTGATTTTCACCTGGAGTGGCAAGTCGAAGACAAAGTACTCTCCAGACTGGGGATCCTGGAGCACCTTCTGAGTGGCAGGGTAAGAGGGCAGGGGTGTGAGGGCCTGGGGTCCCCCAGACTGCCTCCTGACAAGCTCCGGGAAGCCAGACACAGAGTGGCGGTGCAGGGGAGGGGGCAGGGAGCGGACTATGGGGAAGCTCTGTTGGGGTCTCTCTCCGGGGGATGGAGGCCTTTGCTCTGTCCAGTCCAAGTCCTCAGGGCAGGGCTTTCCCTCTCGGGACTCGCCATGCTTCTCGAGCACCTGCTCAGTCTTTCTCCTCTTGCTTGCCAGCTTCTTCGCCCGCCGCAGGGCCTTCTCTGTCTTGGGAGGGACTGCAGGTGGCTTGCCGGCTGCCCTTTCCAGCTGCACAAGATGTTCCAGCCTCCCAGGAGTGCCAGCAGAACTGGCAGCCACATCTGGCAGGGAGCTTCTTGGAGAGAGTGTACGGAGGTCTTCTGCTGATGGCTCATGTTGAGGGTCTGAGCTGGCCTCCCACATGAGGGCATGGGTCAGGTCCTCCCTTCGTGTGATCCTGGCAGGACCAAGGCTGGCCCAGGGGCTGGCCTGAGGATCCTGGGACAGCAGCTCCAGTTCACTGGTGGCAGGGGAGCACACGCTGCTCTCCCCCACGGAGCTGGAGTTGGGAGAAGTTACCATCTCACCAGGGACCACTCTTCTCCAAGGTGGCCCTGCTCTGGGTGTAGACAAAAAGTGGCTATTGAAACCTTGTGTCTGTTCTTCCCAACAGGTTTCAGGCTGCCATGGTAGTGGCTGGTCTTCTAAGTCACCCTCGGGTAAAGCAATTGTGGGGATGTCCCGGGGGGCGGCCGGCTTTCCTGAGTCTGTGGAACTTCTCTTGCTATCATTTGCCATGACTGTACATGCTGCATCTGGGGGTGGCTTCATCCCATTCCCCTCTCCCACCAGAGCCAGAGATGGAAAATTCCCCTTTGGGGCAAGCTGAGAGGTCTCCATCCTGGCTGTGCCAGACACCTGCCCAGGGTCCTTGGTGACATCACAGGCCATGAGCTTCACATGTGTGCCCTGCGTGTTAGCAGGTGTCAGCATGCCAGGCATTTCTTGGCTTCCTAGGGTACAGAAACCAGCATCCTCGCCCCATCCTGGCCTTGGTGAGTCCTCTCTGTGGCCACTGCCAAGAGAGTCCTCAGAGGACATGGTCCTCAGGAGAGGCAGCATAATAGGTTTTATTACGGGGGTGGCTCTGAGTGTGTTGTCTTTAATTGGAAACAGTATGTGCTTGTTTGCAGCAGAAGATGGTGAGGGCATAAGGTCCTTGGCATGTGGAAGGGAGGTACTCCTATGTCCCCCAACCCAAGTGCCTCTGAAATTAGCTTCCTCTGTTGGTGCCTTCCTGGGTCTTCCTCCTACAGACACACTTTCCCCTTCTCTTTGCAACGCTTCCTTCTTGCTGTGCTCTTCCACATGGGTGTGCCCGTCGCTTAAGGCACAGCACTGTGGCTCATCTCCCCCCATCACCTTCTCCTTCTCATCCTTCTGACTGTCACCTGCACTCAAGTCATTCTTCCTGTCTTCCCGCTGGCTCTCAACAAACCACGTCTTCTGCTGATCATCAAACGAGGCAAATGATTGATCTGAAGAGCTGGTGCTGAATTTGGCCTTGCTTTTGAGGCCTGGCATAAAATCAGACTGGGTGTCGCTGTAAAACACATCTTCCTCCTCGGGAGACTGGGGCCCTGGGGAGAATTTCTGGTTCAAGTGTGGGTTCTGAAGTCCTCCCTCTCTCTCTGGTTCTGTCTCTTGGGAGATGGATCTCAAGAACCCATTTTCTAGCTGGTGGGTCTTAGTTTTCTCTGTAGCCTCTCCAGCCTCAGACTCCCTGTTGCAAAGCTTCAGGGAGAGCTGCTTCCTGGGGTGGTGTTCCCTGGGGTCTGGACACCATCCAGACCTGGGGGGAGCCATCTCCGACTCTCCATCTCCGTCGTTGTTCTCATGACTGTTCTTCTCGGAGGCCTCTCCGTTGACACAGAAGGGTGTATTGGAGATGGTTGGAGGTGTGCTAGGAGTTAGACAGCTGTCTGTAGGGGACTCACTGGGGTTGGCTGTAAGGTTCTGGGCACTGATCTGTGATACAGTGGGGGCATCTGCAGGTCTCTCCTTGGCAAGCTCCTTTGGGGGGCTTTCCTGGAGCCCATTGGGAAGCACACCATTGCTGATGGGCTCTTGCTTTCCATCAACTTTACCTCTGTTTTTCTCATCTAGGCCTCTCAAAAGAGGCGAGGAGCTGTATGTGCTCTTAACACGCTTCCGCACATCCTTGAGGTTGAACAGCAGGCTGGAGGCTTTGGCCTTGTAGCTGTCTCGCGGCTGACATTCACTGGGCTCCTTCTCTTGGTATCCATTGAGCTGTCCCGGAGGCGAGGGGGTTGTCTCCGCTGGTTGAGCATCAGATGAATCCAGGGTATGCTTGGTGGGTATGACGGGCGTCAGCAGCTTGCTGATGTTAAAAGGGGGATCGTAGTGCTCGCTGGGGTCCACAGACATATCAAGAGCATCATTTTCTGGAAATTGCCCCTGGGGGTCGTGCTTTGTGTACAGAGGTGGGTCTCTCCTAGAGGTTGGTTTCTTTTCTTCTGGAGCTTTCTGTAGACTTTCTTTCCTTCTTTTGTCAGTCTTTGGTTTTCTCCACGGGGCCTGGGTTGGCTTCACCTGGGGGTCAGGCTGTGAGCTGGAGGCTTTTCCCTCCATAGTGAATGACTGGACTGCTGGATCCCTGAATCCCCAGGGTCCGGATGCAGATGGAGCCCCAGTGGCCAGTCTGTTTTCTTCCTGATGGAAGCTGGGCTGGGCTTGGCTGGGAGACCCTTTGCACTCAGGAGGATGGGCTTCTCTCAACAAGGGTGTGTCCTCATAATGTTTGGGAGCGTTGCTTTCTGGGGTAGTTTCAGTATCCTTTCTTTCCAGCAGCTTTGGTTGATGGGCATTCCATGATTCAAAAGCACTATTTTCACTGTGCAGAAAGGTCCCTCTGTGAGCCCACTCCTTGCCCCTTCCAGGCTCACCCAGGGACAGCTTGTGGGGTGGTGAGCTGGCTGCCCTGTCAGGTGTTGGGAGGAAGCTGCTGGAGCTGTGACAGGCCATTTCAGGATTCTTGGGGGACTCCTGTTCTCCATGCTTCCTGCCGGGCTGGTGGCCGCCCTGATGGGCACTGGAAACTTCAGCGGGCACCCTCCTGACAGTCAGAAAGGCAGAATCGAAGCAGAAGTTGACACTGCTGTCTGGAAGAGGAGCAAATTTGGGGGGATTTTTCAGAGCGGGCGGCTTGCTGGTGGCAGGCCTGCTCTCACAGCGTTGGCTCTCAGTCCTGTCAAAGGATTTAATTAGTGATGACACTTTGGACATAGGCTTGTGGCTGCTTCTCAGGCCAGCAATTGGCACCTCCAGTCTCCTCTGCACTGGCGTTGGTGGGGGGCTGCTTTTGGGGTACTTTTCCTCTCCTTGAACGTACTTGGGTTGCTGTTGGAGGGCGGCTGCCCAGCCTGCGTGCTCTGTGCCTTGGGATGGTAACTGGCTCCAAATGCCACTCTTCCTGTGGGTGTGGCTCACTGTTCCTTGGTGTAAATTCCGAAACATCTGGCGACTGGTGTCTGGGGACAGGGCCAGGTCGGAGTCATGGAAGGAGGCGTCCTCTGAGACGCACAGGCTCCGGAACGCCCGGTCTGTGAGGCTGCTCACCTCCCTGTCTGCATCGTCCAGCACGCTGCCGATGCTTGAGGAATCGCTGAAGCCATCTGTGCACTTCTTGTTGCCCTGCATCATCTGTCAGCTTGGGAAGACCGTCAGCCAGTGGGCGATTTTGGTGATGATTCCGGCAAGGATTAGATGTAGGCCTGTTTCCACAAAACCAGAGCTTTCTGTCAACCAGATGCAATTACTAAGTGGGTTTATTTTTTTCTCTGCCAAAAAAAAAAAAAAAAGAACAAGCGTGAACAGAATGTCCAATTTAGCAGCTCTGTGCAAGACCATATGCTGGTGATGGTTAATTTTATGTGTCAGCTTGGCTAGCCTCTACCCAGTTATCAGTTAAACACTGGCCCAGATGTTATGGGGAACACTAGCTTAGATGTTACAGGGAAGGCATTTTTTAGATGTGATTAACATAAAAGTCAGTGGACTTCGAGTAAAGCTGATTAGCCTCCATCGTGCAGGTGGGCCTCATCCAATTGGTTGAAGGCTTTAAGAGAAACAAGATTGAGGTCATAGGCAACCAAAGCAAAAATGTGGGATTATATTAATCAAAAAGCTTTTGGACAGAAAGGGGAAAAAAATCACAAAAATAAAAAGCATCCTATGGAATGAGAAATAATTAGGTACAAATCATATGTGTGATAAAAGGTTAATATCGAATAAAATACACAAGAAACTCTTACAACCCAATAGCAAAAAACCAATTTAAAAATGGCCGAAGGAACAGAATAGATATTTCTCCAAATCAGACATATAAACGGCCAAGAGGGATATGAGAAGGTGCTCAGGGTCATTAATCATCAGGGAGATGCAAATCAAAACCACAGTGGGCTATCACCTCGTGCCTGGTAGCACAGCTGTGATCAAAGACACGAAAGGCACCAGGTGTTGGTGAAGCAGTGGAGAAGAGGGAACTCTTGTGTCCTGTTGGTGGGAATGTAAATTGCCGTCACCAGGGAAAACACTATGGAGTTTCCTCAAAAAATGAAAAACAGAATTATCACATGACCCCACAATCCCAAAGGAAGTAAAATGAGAATCTCAAAGTGGCATCTCTCTCCATGTGTTCACTGTGGCACTACTGACAAGCAAAGACGAGTGAGCGTGCTAAATGTCTATCCGTGGGTGAACGGCTGAATATGGCAATGTGTGCATACAATAGAATATCATTCAGTCTTACGGAAGGAGAAAATTCTGACATTTGTGACAACATGGGTGACCTGGAGGACATTATGCTGAGTGAAATAAGCCAGTCGCAGGAAGACAAATACTGCATGATGTCACTTAGTGGAATCTTACAGTATTTGTCCTTTTGTGATCGGCTGATTTCACTTCGCATAACGTCCTCAGGGTTTATCCGTGTGGCAGGAGGCGTTAGAGTTTCTTTTCTTTTCAAGGCCGAAGATGACGCTGTGTGTGTGCACGTGGGTACTACGTTTTGCTTATCCATTCTTCCATGGACGAGCACTTGGGTTGCATCCTACTTTTGGCTACTGTGGGTCAGGCTGCCATGAACCTGAGTCTGAAAGCATCTCTTTGAGAACACGCTTTCAGTTCTGTTGGGAATACTCACATAACCAGACGTGGAATTGCTTGGTGATATGATAGTTCCATTTTTAATTTTTTGAGGAACCTCCAAACTATCTTCCATAGTGTCTGTGCCAATTCACATTCTTAGCAACAGCTTGCAAGGGTTCTGGTTTCTCTACATCCTTGCCAACATGTGATTTATTTATTTATTCATTTATTTATTTAGGATAGCAGTGTCCCAATGGGTGTGCAGTGGTGCACCACATTCTTTTAGGGATCCTATCTGAGGATGCTGCTTTTAAGACCTTTACTATTCTCACTGGGGCACATACTTCTAGTTCCTAGAATAGTGCCTGGCCTGGGACAGGGCATAAGAAAATGAGGACATAAAAAGTTAGACAAAGTAGTGAGTATTGGTCCTGGAGTGGGCCCATGTGGTGGCGTCTGGGTCAGTGAGTGTCTGGCAGGGTGCTGTTAAGCTCTTGACTAGCAGATGAAACACTGTGGCAGCCTGGCCCTGCTCAAAGCAGCAGAAATGGAGAGGCTGTGCTATCCCCTCCTTGCTTGGCCCACCTTAGTCACCAAACTGCCAGTGCTCTAGGGGATGGATGGTGCAAGTGCGCCCATCAGGAGGCAAGGCCACACGTCAGAGCCAAGATCCCACCTCCTTCCACATCGCCTTGCTGTGGCCAAGGGCTGGCTGGTGGCAGCCTCAGCGAGTTTCCCCACCTGCGTGTGTGCTGCAGGCTTCAAATCGCTCTCTTTGTTTCTGTAGTGGGGTGATGCGGGGCCCTGTAAGGTCCAGGAGTTTAGGGACAACATCCCTTCACAGGCTGTGTCCCGGGGCAGGTGAAGCTGCTGGGGCGTGTCAGTGTTGTCTTCCTTCCTGGAGTCCAGCCGTCTTTGGGGTCTGTTGTTTCCGACTCCTGACCACAGCACTCTGGTGAGTTTCTAATGCTGACTCACTGCTAGGCTCACTTGCTTTCATGAATGACAGTTCTGAGCTGTGGCTCTGGAGAAAGGAAGCACCCCGAGTCCTAGCACACTGAATGAATCCACAAGGACCTACTCTGGGAAGACCTTTCTGCACGTGCTCCTCAGCCCTGCCTTGGGAGGTGGGCTGCCAGCTCCCCAGAAAGCATGTGCTCATAGGATTCCAGAAGGGCTGCATTCAAGGGCCCAAGTGGCAGGTGGAGGCAGATCCCGGGGGCTGGGTGAACACATGCCTTTCCTTTCACCTGCAGACTCCCACACAGCTAGCATGGCAGGGGACAGGGTTCTTTCTGGTCTCATGGAGAGAAGCCCCAGACGTCTGGGGTAGTGCTTGCCTTTCTAACCAAAGGAACTTCTCTTGACTCTGTTGATGTCTTTCTTCTTGACTGCAGACAGGTAGCCTGAAACAGAGTGCATTTCTTTGCTGGGGCTGCTGTAACAAAGGCCACACACGGATGGCTTCACCCACAGCAATGTATTGTCCTACAGCCCTGCAGAATGCAAGTCCCAAAGCAGGTGTCAGCAGGCTGAGCTCCTTCTGAGGCCTGGCAGGGAGAGCCTGCCCCAGGCCCCTCTCCTTGGCTTGAGGACAGCCGTCCTTGCCTTGGGTGTCCTCACTCTGTCACTGCTCTTTGCTTGTCTCTGTCCAAATCCCTTTTTTTTTGAGATGGAGCCTCAAGCTATCCCTGAGTAGAGTGCTATGGCATCACAGCTCACAGCAACCTCCAACTCCTGGGCTCAAGCGAGTCTCCTGCCTCAGCCTCCCAAGTAGCTGGGACTACAGGCGCCCGCCACAACGCCCGGCTATTTTTTCGTTGCAGCCATCATTGTTTGGCGATGGGGGCTGGATTCCAA
>CAUYTI010147284.1:0-10910 GCA_963575145.1 Galago senegalensis
TTTTTTTTTTTTTTTTTTGAGACGGAGCCTCAAGCTATCCACCTGGGTAGAGTGCCATGGCATCACGCTCACAGCGACCTCCAACTCCTGGGCTCAAGCGAGTCTCCTGCCTCAGCCTCCCAAGTAGCTGGGACTACAGGCGCCCGCCACAACGCCTGGCCATTACTTTCTAGTTTTATGACAAAACCATGGTTGGCAAGTTAAAAAGTTGGGGGGATGGAGCTAGGGAGAAAAGTAAACATCTTTATAGAAGGTAGGTATGCTGTAAGTAGAAAAAATAAAAACAAACCCCCTTTGTTATGCAAAGGGCCTTAACATGTGAATGAGATTGGATTGAATTTACTTCCAGAAGGGTAATGTTATATGATATCTGGTTGTGTGCTCCCTAGCCTGAGAACCCTTTTTGTCTGACTCTGTGCTTCAGATAATTTATCTTTTATTTTCTTTTTTTTTCATTTAGTCAAAAATGAGTTGAGTGTTGAGTACCTATGATGTGCCTGGATAGTGGGGAAGCAATGAGTAAGGTAGGGCCTCAGCCAGCGTGGGGTTATGTTTCCCTGGAGAGGTAGAAAATGAATAATTAGAGTCTGTGAAAAGTGCTGTAGTAGAGACCCCATCTCCACTAAAAACAGGAAAACTAGCCAGGTGTTGTGGCAGGTGCCTGCAGTCCCAGCTACATGGAGGCTGAGGCAGAGATCGCTTGAACCCATGAGTTTGAGGTTGCTGTGAGCTGTGGTATTATGGCACTTTACCCAGGGTGACAGAGTAATATTCTGTCTCAAAAAAAAAAAAAAAAAAACGGAAAAAAAATTTTTAAACTTAAAAAAAAAAAAGTGTGGTGGTACTTGAAGGGCAGACTAGAGAGGTTCTACCTTATAGGCATAGGGGACGTGGCCCTGGAGAGATGACATTTGAAGTAAGACTTGAGGGTGAGAAGGAGGCAGCCTTGCCAGGGCCAGACAGCTGGATGAGCATTCGCATCCCCGTGAGGCAGGAAAGAGTTTCTGAGTTGGAAAAGTTCAGGAGGCTAAAGTTCCAGGGAGCGGCCGTGCTAGGGTAAGTTAGCTGGGAAGGCAGGGATCAGAGACTGGTCAGCCTGGAGCCTTGGTGAGCAGACCCACGCTGTTCTCTGAGTAACGGGAAGCCACTGAAGATGTTTAGGCAGGCGAGTGACCTGTTCAATGTTTCCACAAAACCATCCTGAGTCTAAAAGACAGTGAACATATATACTTGAAGTATCACAAAATCTGTTGGTCTGATGTCTTTGTTTTTGGTATTTCAAAAAGCAATGAGAAGTTGTCTGTCTTCAGCAAAATTTGGTATTGTAACATTTCAAAGTATTTTCACTTGTGAAAGAGCGTCCTTGAAGTTATTTTTGAAATATTCCAAGTAATTCTTTTAGTTTGGGCAACATCCTCTCTGGCTACCTCTGACTATAAATGATTGAATTATCTAATCTGCATCTTCCTGTAATTCTGAAGTCAGTTATGTGTTTATTACATGGTTACTGCCAGATTGTGGAGTGAGTGAGTGCCAAAAATCAAGACTAGTGAGCTGATCATTATCACATGTATGTAGTGGAGCATGTTATGTAATACTATGGAATAAGTGTTTTATACCTTTCTAGTTGGGCAGCTTGTATCACTTCTTTTGGGTTACTCCAGTTGGGCAGTTATGTTCATTTATTACTAGAATAAAATTTAAACGACTCTCATTTTTTCAAAACCACACTTTTACCCTTCAGAATTAGATCTAGTGGCTAGGATGTGGTAATTTTATGGAAACACTTGTATTTGAAAGTTGGATGGTGTTTCCCCTCCCCAGATATGCAGCTGCTGTGCACACACTGAATGACATTTCCACCGCCATGGCCAGCGGGAACTGGGAAGAGGCTAAGGAGCTCTCTCAGTGTGCAAAACAAGACTGGAACAAACTGAAAAACCACCCTTCTCTGAGGTGAGATCTTTTAGGTACCTACTAAAATTTATATATTGACCAAGTTGTTCCAACCATTTAAGGTAACTTTCTTCATGAAGAATACACTCTTTTTGCTCTGTGGTTAAACCAGCTGTGGAACTGAATTTTTTACTCTCTGCATCCAGTTAAAGTGCTGTGTGAAATACAAGGAAATATCTGAAAATTTAAAGTGAATTTTATGGAAAATGTAACTCAGGTTGAACGTCCTGTGCAGCAGATGTTCGAGTGAACAAAACTGTGTTCAGCTGTTAGCTGCCGTCTCTCAGTGTGCTGGTGAGCTGAACGCAGGCGTGAGGGCGGCCAGCATCGGGACAGAGGTGCACACTGGGCCTGTTCTTCCCAGGGAAACTCAGGTAGCAGACAGCAAAAGCGAATATCCACGCTGCACATTCCAAGTACACAGAACAAGATCTTTCATTTTTTTGATTGAAAAATATTAAACATCTTTGGCATTTTATTAAGGCATTTTTCCCTTTGTTATTAGGTAATGAGGAGAAAATTAGTGTTATCAAATACCTCTTTAAAAAAACCTTTAGGGTATACATTTTATAGGGTATTGACTTAAAAATCATAGCTGGGAAGTTAGAGTCCTGTAGAACCACGGTTGATAAAATTCTCTGTAAAAGGCCAAATTGTCACATTCTCAGCTTTGCAGGCCATGTGGCGTCTGTAGCAGTGACCTCCTCCTGTTGACTGTGTTCCAGTGAACTTTGTTTATAGACACCAGAATGTGAGTTCCATGTAATTTTCACATGCCACAGAGTATTATTATCCTTTTGACTTATTTTAACTGTTTAACAATATTAAAACCATTCTAAGGGCAGCACCCATAACTCCGTGGGTAGGGCGCCGCCTGCATACACCAAAGTTGACGGGTTCGAACCTGGCCTGGGCCAGCTAAAGAAACAACAATGGCAACAACAACAAAAATAGCTGGGCATTGTGGCGGTACCTGTAGTCCCAGTTACTGGGGAGGCTGAGGCAAGAAAATCACTTAAGCCAGAGAGTCTGAGGTTGCTTTGAGCTGTGACGCTACAGCACTCTACCGAGGGTGACACATTGGGATGCTGCTTCAAAAGAAAAAACAAAACAAAACCCCATTCTTAGTTTGCTATAGCACGTACCAGAGCTTCATTCCTTTTTATGGCCAACATTATTGTAGGGATGGACCACATTTGTTGATCCGTTCCTGGTTTTAGCTGTTGTCCATCATCATGTTGCCATGAACATTTGTGCCCAGGTTCTGGTAGGGATGTATGCTTTCATTTCTCCTGGCGTCTTGTGACCACTCCGTTTAGAAATGAGGTGGTGGGGCCCTGGGTTTGGCCTGTGGGCCACAGTTTGCTGACCCTGGGTTAGAGGATGTGTGAGGTGTTTGGAAGAGTTGTTCTCATCTTATTCCACTGAGTGAATATTCTGGGCCATGGCAGCTGGCTGTGAGAAGGGAGGATCATGGTGTAGAGAACTGTAAGTATTTAAAATATGTCTTCTTAAAAGACAGGACTTCAGTCTGCCTTGTACTTCTTATAATGTCTTACCACAAATAAAGCAAATTACTAAACTGCCGGTGTACATCTTCATTTCAGGTGCCATGAGGACTTACCTCTCTTTCTGCGGTGTTTCACAGTGGGGTGGATTTACACGAGGATTTTGTCCCGGTCTGTTGAAATACTGCAGAGAGTTCACATGTATGAGGTTAGAGCACAAGTCCCCACCCACTTTTTAAAGACTGACAGTGGTGAACTGTGAAGGAAAACCTGCCCTGCCCCAGTGTTTCCCACAAACGGGGTCAGCACAGGGTACTAGGAGGAGGTGTGTTTAAATAGGCACCCGGCTGCCCCCGGTCAGTAGAGAAGACAGCTGAAGACAAACAACTGTTCTGTTTGCCTATGAGTTGCTGAGTCTGTGTTCAGGACGGCTGTGGGTAGTGGACAGCCCTGTGGAAGCCCCACACAAGTCTCTGCGGCCTGAGCTGGAGTCTCAGACCTCATTGTGAGATTTGGGAGTGTCCCCAGTCTCTCAGGTGGGAATGTCCCATCTCAAGTGCTTCTCTGTCAGCTGACACAAATCAGAAATTTGGTCCTGTCATTCTGCTCAACATTGTGAAGTTGCTAGCGTTGACTCTTATTGTGCTTGATATGCTCAGCTGGGTTCTTGACCTGGGACCTGGAGGGCCATGGATGGGCTTTGGAGAAATTTGCAAACCCTCAAATTGTAAGTGGGGGTTTAGGTGTTTTTCTGGGCTACATCATCATGTGTTTTAAAGAGATCCATGAACCATAAAGGAGTTAGTGCACAGAATGACCAGTCTGTTCGGAAAGCTAGACCAGAGGGTCCTCTTGGTGAGGGGGGTATTGGATGGCATCCCCGTTACTGTCCTGCCCTCTCCAAGTCCTTCTGGCCTTCAGTCCCTTGACCTGCTGGGTTCCCAGAAGTATGTGGGTTTGCCAGGCCTGTCCTTGGCTTGGTGGTCCAGAGTTTGATTCCATGCAGCTCTGTGCCTTGACCTGGTTTGCAGAGAACACTGTGTGGGTCTCACGGACCTCTGTAAGCTCAGAGCAGTGGGCTGGGGACCCAGAGTGTATCTCACAGTCCCTGACCTGTCAGTCCAGCGTCTTTGGCCTTATTGTAGAGTAGAAAAATGTGTGTTATAAATATACTTTACCAATCCTATGGGCTTCTAAATGTAATTAGAGTTGAATTTTTTTGTGACTCTGATTAGATTTCTTTGTTATCATTGTAATAGGAAGCTGTTGAGGAACTTGAAAGCCTTTTGTCTCAGAGAACTTACTGTCCTGACAGCAGAGGCCGATGGTGGGACCGACTGGCCCTTAACCTCCACCAGCACCTGAAGCGCCTGGAACCGGTACTGAGGAGCAGGGTGCTCCTGAAGCTCTTCTTACTTCTGAATGAATCTTTAAATGAGGCAAACTTTTAAGTACTTAAAAGTCTGAATGTGATTAGAATGTGTGTTTCTTCAGTCAGCCTTTCACCACGAATGAAACACCCGGGACACTAACACAGCCTGAAAATAGAGACAGGGGATGTGGCCTCCCCGGCAGATTGGCAGATGGGCTGGCTGTGGACTTAGGGTCTAGGAATTAAGGGCGAGGAAGAATCAGACATCTCGGCCTTCAGTGGGGGCCTTTAAGGAAGTCTTGTTGTTGTAGTTTCTGAAGTGGTGATTTAATTTATTTGTTGCACATAGTTTCCAGGTAGAAAGATAGATGGAAAAATGTCCCTTCTTGCAGGTACTGAATGAATAACTCTTTGGACTTCTGTGAGGTATTTTGCACTGCTGTTGGGAGGCATGTGGTCTGACTAATCCTGAGCTGGGCGACTGTTTTAGGCACTGATGCTCCCTGTGCCGGGACCTTGGGGACTTGGAAGTAGGAGGGTTCTGTGGCACTGGGACCAGGCAGGGTAGGACCTCAGAGGTGGTGCTGCTGAGCCCAGGGCAATGGGCTCTGTGTGGCTGCCTGCAGGTGCTCTCTCAGGTCAGTCCAGCTTGCGTTCGAGTTGAATGGAGGGGACTGTGCCTCTTTGAGCTTTTGTTTTTTCCTTCGGCACAAGGAAAATCAGGGTGATGTACGGGTGGAAAAAATTGACCATGGAATATGGAAATATGACATCCTGTTTTTACTGCCTTCAACTGAAAAAGTGCCTTGTTACCTAAAGTGCCAGGGAAAAAGCCAGTGAAAACTATTTTCTCTCCTGGAGTTAGGCGGTGTGGTGCTTCCTTACCTCTCAGTGTTTATTGAGACTGAAATAGCAGGAGAAAGCATCTGTTAGCCCAGAACCAAATTTAGAATGTGAACGCTTGTGTTTACGTTGCCTCTTTCAGTGAAGTAGCGGTTTAGAAGATCTTACAGATCTCCCCTCCTTCACTGTTCTGCTGAGAGCGTTCACTTGTGTTCATTGGGGTGGACAAAGCACTGGGCTGATTTTTGAGGTTGGTGCTCAGAAAATCCTAATTCCTTCTAACCTGTTCCCAGAGATCTTACCCCAGTCATGACCTTTAATTTTCTTACTATTCTTTTCCTGCTTCACCTCAGTCTCCAGGGTAGGAATCTACCAGTTTCCTGCTTCTTCCTGCAAAGTACGGGTAGAGGCGGAGTGGCCAGGCTGCCACCTGGGTGCCATATTCTAAAAGTACCCTGGTGTCTCCATCTCCCTTCTTGATTTTTTCTGGCCACTTAACTCCTAACAGCCTGAGCCTGCCCTGATTATCAGTTTTGTGGGTCTTTTTTCCTATTTTGGTAAAATATGACTAGATAGAATTTGCCATTTTACTAACTTTTAGGTACATAACTTCAGTGGGATTAATTATCCTCACATGTTGTGCAACCCTCAGCACCATCCGTTACTCCCAACAGAAACTCCATAACCATTAAGCAACTGCTCCTTGCTTCCCCTGGCCCCAGGCCCTGGTAGCCTCTAATCTACTTTCCATCTCCATGAACATACCTCTTCTGGAAGTGGAGTCATGCAGTGCTGTCCATTCGGGTCGAGCTCAGTTTGCTCTGCCTGGTGTTTGCAGGCTTCCCCTGCACATCATTTTGGAAGCTGAATCATATTCTGTGGCAGTGGGTGCTGCATTTGTGTATCCGGGCATCCAGAGACGGACGCTGGGTGTTTCTGCCTTTTGGCTGTTTTGCACTTGCTGCAGTGAACATCTGTCATACTCACTGTTTCCAGTTCTTTGGGAATATACCCGGAGTGGGATCTCTGGGTCACACGGTAATTCCATGTTTAAGTTTTGAGGAACTTCTACTTGTTCCTCCTGGTGTTCGCACCATTTTTACATTCCCACCAGCAGTGGACTGGGGTTCTGATTTCTCCACATCTTCACCAACATTTGTTACTTTCCATTTTTCTGATTGTAGACATCCCAGTAGGTGTGAAGTGGTATCTCTTTGTGGGTTTTTCAGTGTGTTTATTTATGACTCTGAATAGCCTTAGGAAATACATTTAATTGTTCCAAACTGTAGGTTCCTGTCCCTATAAATGAAGAACCTGGACTGGCTCTGTGGCTTCTGACTGCACGAGAGATTTCCCTGGGAGTGCTGATGTGGCCACGTGCCTGGGCTCCTGCTCTGGACTGTGTCATGCTGTGGATGAGGGGCGGGACACGTTTTCTTCCAGAGCTGCTCAGGTGGTGGGTGTCCTCAGAGGCGCTGAGCCAGGTCTTCCTCGAGTTCCTCCAGCTCAGGTGCAGGGTGGCCTCTGGGCTCCAGTGTTCATGAGAGCGACAGGTTGGTTGTGCTCCAGCACACCTGGAGTGGAGCTTACGGTTGCTCTGTGTATCAGAGTAAGATGAAGGAATAGCCTGTATCTCCAGAAATGTTTACTCACTTGTTAATTAACAAAACTGAATAATTTACAGTGGGCTTCCTGTCAGACTGAATGAACGGAAGCTGCTGTGGGGTCTTTCAGTCCTGACGTGTGACCGTGTTACTTGCTAGGCTATTAAGTGCATCCTGGATGGGCTGGCAGATCCAGAGGTGAGAACAGGACACCGGCTTTCACTGTATCAGAGAGCTGTGCGCCTGCGGGAGTCTCCGAGCTGTAAGAAGTATAAGCATCTTTTCCATCAGCTACCAGAAATAACTGTGAAAGATGTTAGACATGTAAGTAAATGTCCTGTGGGTGTGTGGGACTTAACACGTTTACCTGTCTTTTCTGAATGGAAGCAGGCTAAGGACAGTTTTTAATGTGTACAGACAGTCCTCGAGTTACAAGCATCTGATTTATATAAGCTTGCACTTATGAACTAAGTTCAACTTAAGAACAGACCTACAGAACCTATCTCATTTGTAACCCCAGGGTTGCGTTTATTTTCTTTTAGGCTTAAACAGTCTAATGTCTATTTTGGATGGCGATGTGGCCACTGCTCCCATTTTCACTCTGATGCCCTTCTCCCTGCTAAGATCAGGATGGCGTTTTGGGCGCACCCTGGGTTGAGTGACAGAGCCCCTGGGTGGGAGCTAGCACCTGCTGGTCTTGCGTGCTAGTCAAGGGGGCTAGGGGCAGTCTGGTCGTCAAAGCTCTCCCAGGCTGGGCCAGCGAGCTGTCACACTCCTGCAGACCTGTGTGTGTGGCTCAGTTGCCATGTGTTTTGCTAAGTGCACGCTGCAGGGGTAGGAGGTGATGCTTGGGACACATGGGCAGGCTCCAAGGACCTTGGCTGCCACAGGACTAATGGATGTCCTTCTACTGCCGCCTCAGGTGACCATCACGGGCAGACTGTGTCCGCAGCGTGGGATGGGCAAGTCCGTGTTTGTGATGGAGGATGGGGCTGCCACCGCCCCTACCACAGTCCTATGCTCTGTGGAGGAGCTGGCCTTGGCCTATTACAGACGCAGCGGTTTTGACCAGGGTAACTGAGCAGCATCCCCTGCCCCACCCAGTCTTGCTGGGCCGGGCTCTCTTTTTAGCATGGCCAAGATAGGCTGTCGGGTGAGGGACCAGGACAGAGGGGTGGAGCAGGAGGCCTAGCACAGATGTAGCAATGCCACACACTGCTCCCGACAACTCAGGCCATTGTCCCGAGTACACCTTCACGTGGGGACATGTGAGCAAAAGCCTTCTGTACTGGGTTCCTGAGCAGACAGGTTAGGGCTGGCTGGTCTGTGATTTGGTGGCTCCTTCTCGCTGTGGCCTCGCCTGGATGTATGGGGGCCGTGCTTGTCAGTGTTGGACTGAGCAGAGGAGCTTTCTGCCCAGGTGGGCATGTTGGGGCAGGGATCAGGGGGCAGTTGCTTCCTGTGACCAAGGCAGTCACGTGCGGGAGGCACCTCCCTGGTCATGTGTGCTGTTGTGCAGACAAACAGTAACTTGGGGAGGGGCCGGATCAGCTGAGACTCGCTTGGGCACACAGGCCTGAGTGCCATGCCAAGGCCAATCTGTACATTCTGCATCAAACCCTGCCTCTGACTCTGTGTGACCTCGGTACCTGGTTCTCTTTTGAAGACGTCTCCCGTTCAGTAAAATGTGTGTGTGACGTGGGGTCTGAACTAGATGGTCTTTAGGGCGAAGGTTTCTGTGGCGCCTGGAGGACTGGAAATGCTGGGTCCCTTGTAGCCTGGTGTTCCTGGGTGAAGTGGATCCAGACAGCATGTGCCACGCTGAAGGGCACAGGGTGACCCTCCTCCGGCTGCCTCCCGGGAAGTCCCTTGAGGGAACCATGTCTAAAGGGCCAGCCCAGTGAGCACCTGCACTGGTTACCCAGCCCTGCTAAATCAGAACCTCCACAGCCTGAGGAGGGTATTCTGCCTTTTTCTAAGAAACATGTTTTCTAAGTTATTCACCAAAGTGTGAACACTAGAGCTTTATGGCTTTTTTGGGGGGCGGGGGAGGGTCAAGCATGAAACAAAGTCATTGAGGAAGAGAAAGATAGGCTTACAGAGTAAGAAAGCTTACAAAGCAGGACACCTTTGCTATAGAGAGTGAACCAGCCTCCTCTGCTCAGTCAGGTAGGCAAAGAGGGCTGCTTTGTGGCTTTCAAGTGTTCATTTGAATTTTTCAATGATTGCTAAGATTTTTGCCCTTAACTAGGACTTCTGTATGTAAAAAAAACTACAAAAAATGAGCTAGGAATGCATGAAGATAGCATTTACATTGAATCTAAAGTATTTCTATTAGTTCCTTGAAATTGAGTGTACAGTAGGGTAGGTGGTATGTTTGAAAAAACAGATAAAACTGATTTTGCCTCTGTGTGAATGATTAATGTTTTAGGGATTCATGGAGAAGGGTCCACCTTCTTCACCCTGTACGGTCTCCTCCTATGGGACGTAATCTTCATGGATGGAATACCAGACGTCTTCAGAAACGCCTACCAGGTAATCTGGTAACCTTGTCCCACAAGGAGACAGTCCCCAAACATCTGTGACTTGTCCCCACCTGCATGCTCCAGACCTTCAGCTTCATACCCCTGTCTCTTTGTTATGGTGTTTTTTTTTTTTGAGACAGAGCCTCAAGTTATCCTCCTGGGTAGAGTGCCATGGCATCACAGCTCACAGCAATCTCCAACTCCTGGGCTCAAGCAAGTCTCCTGCCTAACCTCCCAAGTAGCTGGGACCACAGGCGCCCGCCACAATGCCCGGCTATTTTTTGGTTGCAGCCATCATTGTTGTTTTTGGCGGGCCCAGGCTGGATTTGAACCTGCCACCTTAGGTGTATGTGGCTGGCGCCTTAGCCAGTTGAGCCACAGGCTCTGAGCCTGTTACGGTTTTTTGACTCATCTATACGTTATGGTGTTAGTTCTACTGAAAGAATAACTTCGTTCATTCATTCATTCATTTATTTATGAGACAGAGTCTCACTTTGTCACCCTTGGTAGAGTGCCCTGGCATCATATTCTACTAAGAGGATAACTAATTAATTAATTAATTATTTTATTTTGGAGACAGAGTCTCACTCTGTTGCCATGGCATCACAGCTCACAGCAACCTCAAACTCTTGGGCTCAAGCGATCCTCTTGCCTCAGCCTCCTGAGTAGCTGGGACTATAGGTGCCCACTGCAATGCCTGGCTATTTTATAGAGACAAGGTTTCCCTCTGGCTCAGGCTGGTGTGGAACCTGTGAGCTCAGGCAATCCACCTGTCTCGGCCTCCCAGAGTGTTAGGATTGCACGTGTGAGCCATCGCACTGGGCCAGAATAACTTTATTTAAAAAAATCTGAATAGGCTCGGTGCCTGTGGCTCAAGTGGCTAAGGCGCCAGCCATATACACTTAAGGTGGCAGGTTCAAATTGAGCCTGGCCTGCCAAACAACAATGATGGCTGCAACCAAAAAAAAAAAAAAAAATAGCCAGGCATTGTGGTGGGCGCTTGTGGTCCCAGCTACTTGGGAGGCTGAGGCAGGAGACTCGCTTGAGCCCAAGAGTTGGAGGTTGCTGTGAGCTGTGATGCCATAGCACTCTACCCAGGGGG
>CAUYTI010147285.1:0-18672 GCA_963575145.1 Galago senegalensis
GCCAAACAACAATGATGGCTGCAACCAAAAAATAGCCGGGCGTTGTGGCGGGCACCTGTGGTCCCAGCTACTTGGGAGGCGGAGGCAAGAGACTCGCTTGAACCCAGGAGTTGGAGGTTGCTGTGAGCTGCAATGCCACGGCACTCTACCCAGGGGGACAGCTTGAGGCTCTGTCTCAAAAAAAAAAAAAAAAAAATTTTCACTCTGCCTTAAAATGTTCTAAATAGCTGTTCAACAGTTAGACATGAGTGAAGGCATCATATGACCTATTGAATTAAGGGGTAGAGGAATTTTACCTATTTCACAAATAATCAACACAAGATTAGTAAACAAATCCTGAATCCTGGGTTTTATAGAGGGTTCACAAAGTCCCACCTTCTGATTTTATGAAGGACAAAGTCGGATGCCAGTGAAATTACGGATTACGTCTGTGGTGCCTGGGAGTGTGGGCCTGGTCTGGGAGGCTGGACAGAGGACAGCCAGGAGGGCCCAGGACAGCATCTGCTGACCTCCTGCTCTATCCCAGAGCCAGGCACACAGCAGGGCCCCAGGTAAGTAGGACTGAAGCAAATCACAGCTAGCAAAACCATTAACAGTTTTGAGGAAAAGATACCACAAAGCATAAAACTCACTCTCTAGGAAAAAATATTCTTTTGGCTATTTTGAAAAGTAGACTCAAGAGAGCAAACGGCAAACTGTTTTCTGTTCTGGAAAAGATGAGTGGGGGGAGGCAGCGTCGTGTCAGCTCGAGCTCTGCAGATGTTGGATAATTTTGGATCTCATTAATTCACAGAGAAAACAAAATATGGCCTCATTATAGCGAAGAAGGGGGTTATCTGAGGCCAGCAGCTGATTCAAACTTAGTAAACACATACGCACACCAGAGAGTATACATAAATACAGAGAGCTATGCCAGAAACAAGAGTTGAAAACTCTTCCCCCAGATGTCCATGCTCAGAGGAGAAGTGGGTGATCCCTGGGCTCCCTCCAAGCTGCTGCCTAGCAGAGTGGGCACAGACACACAGGGAACAGCCTTGTCCAGATCCAGGGCTTCGACTCTCCCCTGCAGTTGCTCTTTGCCCAGCGTCATAGCAAACAGCACTGGCAGAAAGGATGGTGAGACACACAGATGCTCAGAGAATACCAAGTGTGGGGCCTGGAGGAAGACGGGGCTTGCATTCTCTGGTCTGAGTGGTTAATAGATGGACAGTCAGGTCCCTCCAGCAGGGCCCAGTGTCCCCATGCGCACATGCAGCTAACTTGGCCAGATCCCAGCATCCCAGAAGACCTACCATGCACTGACTTGGGGACTCTCAAATCGGCTCTGCCTGGAACACAGGCTGTGGAGAGAAGCTTGGATCTGAACTCTTGCTGGGTTTCACTAGCTACATGACCTCGAGCAGCATTGCTACCGTTTCAGTTTCCTGGCAGGGATAATGATGTTACCTAGCTTATAAGATTATAGCGAGGTGTAAATAAGAAAACGCATGTGTGGGGCCAGACACACATTACAATGATATAGACGATGGTCACTGTTTTTATTACTCAAATTCATAACCCTGGGGAGATGAACCAAGCATGACACCAGAGCTGGGAGAGAGCAGGAAAAGGAAGCAGTGACCACTCCCACCCACCACGCAGCCTCGCAGCTCCTAGGCTCATGGGCAGCCACCACTATCCAGCCCACCTTCCTGGAACCCCACCCCGTCTTCTCCACCATTGTAGCCCTACAGGCAGGAGGGGCCAAAGGCAGAACTTGTTCAATTACTGACTCCTTTCTGCCGTGGTCCAGCATTTGTTCCCTCCTTGTCCATCTTTTTTTGTTGTTGTTCTTATTAGGGACAAAAAAGAGCTGAGAATTTAGAACAGAATCCTGCAGGTGCCCTTCTGTTTCTTCCAGGTCACATAGTACCTACGAGCCAGGTAAGCACAGGAGGGACAAGTAAAAGGAAGAGCCCAGGTCACCCCTTAGGAAGAAATAAAACACCCTTGAGAATAAACTTCCAATTCCCAGTGGCCTCGATGTCACCTTGTAAATTATGCAGTTGCAAAGCCAAACTCACGGGTTGCTTTGCCCTCACTTTATGTGGAGGCCTCTCACTCGGCAGGAAGCATCTCATCTGTACACAATGCCACGAACTAGACAGCTCTGCCACCACGACACAGGCTACAAAAACAGCCTCAATCCAGTTGTGACTTGCTCTGTGAGGCATCTGCTAAGTGAAGAGGCAGGACTCAAGTCTGGTTCTTCCAAACCCTGGCCTGGGGCTCTCCCTACATGCTCTAAGCCCAGTGGCCCTAATATGGTCAGGCTGCTCTCCACTGCCCCATGCCTGGCCCCAGAGCCATCCAAAGCTGCTCAGACCCTTGCTGACCATCTCCTTTTATTCAGCCTGATCGTTACCTGCTGGCTGCCCCATTCTGTAGCTGCAGCCAGAGTGCGATGCTGTGTTCACCAGCATCCTTGGAGCTCAAGTACCATATCTCAAAGGATGAGTGAAGGGAGGAATTCAACGTGACAACAGTGCGGGTACAATCCATTTGTCTCCTTTCCTTCCTTTCTTTCTTCTGCTTCTTTCCCGCCATGTCCCTATAACTAGTTAATTTCTTCTCCCAAAGGACCATCTTGCCAGCCTAATTAACTCAGAGAACAGGGTGGGAAATATTGCCCTAGTAAAGATGCTTTCCTTGTGGTTGAGACCTGCGGAACCTGCCTTTGGACAGTCAGCCTTGTTCTTAAATTTTTTCATCACAGAAGGAATCAGAAATAGGAAGACATCTTGTGTCTAACAGAGGACAAAAGGGCAGAAGGTAGGGGGAAAAAGGAGGGAAGAATTAAAAAGGAAAACCCTATATGTGGCCAGTATTTTTGTTTAACTATTAAAAAATATGGTTAAAAATTTAAAAGCAAACAAATAAGCTAACATGAGGCATGGCCAGTACCAAAACAAGAGCATTCTCCATGGAGACTCCTGGACCAGGGTTGAGTCCTCCTTGTGTATTTCCTGCATGGTACTAAAGACAGCACTTGGAGCATGATAGATGCCCCAGTGTCTATTAAATAAATAAACACCTTGCACAATATTGCAGTCTTACACAAATTATTTTAAGAAGAGAGGGAGATGAAAATCAGAAGTCCCTTAAAAATTTCTTGTAGCTATTTTATCTTCATCTCTCCTAGCTACAGAAGCACAGTTGGAACAAATAGGTTAATAAAGCCAAGCCAGATGGCCAGCCATTAATTTTGCTGCTTCTCTGAAGCTGTTACATATTTATCTTTTAAAAACCTTACGCTAATCAGAGTATAAATTCCCCTGAAGCCATTTGATGTCTTGGTGAGTAAGCCAGGCCATGAATTTCGAAGAATGTTGCTCCTATCCCAGTCCCTGTCGACTTCCCCTCATCCTGTTACAGATCATGAAAAATCTGCTGCCTTCAAAACACCATTCTAAAACCAGAAATTGAGGATTACCCTGAGATGCTGTATTCTTTCATTAATTTTGATTTATCTCACTTGAAATCTATGACTATCTGAATAGTGCTTCAATTTACATTTAAACTCTTTGCAAAAGGAAAAAATTAATGTCTGGCCCAGATGATGAGATAAATTTATACCTTAAATCTTCCCCTGTTCCATGGTCACCAAATATGTAGGAATGACAGAGAACATGTAATTGAAAAGATTAGGGGTATATACATGAGGACAATAGGGCCAACATCTTTGTGGAGCAGAAAAGGGAAAAAAACACAAATAGGAAATTGAGGCTGGCTCTGCACCTGCTGTTCTCTGATTCTGGAAGCAGACAGGTGAATGTGGGGAATCAAAGCTGAACTCGCCGTTCAAGCTCACTTGGATCAGATCCTATTTCCCACACAGGAAAGATAAAAATAGGAATAAGTGAGCTATGGTTGATGCTAGAGCTGCTCATTTAGGAAGGCAAGAGGAAGATGGCCCAGGCTTATAAGTTGAACCCAAGCCTTGGCAACCCTAGGCTGTCTTGTGATGACATCAAAGATACTCAAGATATACGACCAAGAGCAGGATGACACTTAGTTCTGAACTGTGAGCTCTGGGTACAAGGTAGAGGCTGCCCAAGTGACCATGCAGGACAGGCTGGGTGGGGGCGGGGCGAAGGCAGTAGAATTGGGGAGATGAGCCTGCCAATCACCTGGGAAACACTGATGCTGAGAATGACGCCCAATAAAACCAACCACCGGGAAATGAAATGGCCCCAGGTGAAGTGAGAATAATTTCAAAATGTGAGAAGTAGCTTTAAAATAAGTATATTTTTGATATACAGAGATTAAAGTAAGAAATGGCACCCATGAAAAAAGAAATAAACATTCTGAAAGAAAAACAAAGGGTAAAAGCTATGAAAAAGAGTCGATTAAAATTCTGGGACATGAAAAATACTCAGTAAGAAGAATGAACAGAAGACGTATTTTTAACATTAAAGAATTAGAAAATGTTTTTTTTATTAAATCATAGCTGTGCATGTTAATACTATCATGGGGTACAGTGTACTGTTTCTGTATACAGTTCACAGTACTTTCATCCAACTGGTTAACATAGCCTTCATGTCTTTTTCTTAGTTATTGTGTTAAGACATTTATAGTCTACATTTAGAGGGATTCACATGTACCCTTGTAGGATGAACCATAGGCGTGATCCCACCAATCACTCTCCCTCACACAGACATAAAAAGTTTAAAGTTTGAAAAAGACGTGGAGAATCTCTACACACCTCATTATGCAAATATAGAACATCATAGAGATGAAAAGTTTGTATAATAAAAGCTACCAGACTGAAAATACTGATTACTTACAAGGAAACCGCTACCAGACTGAAAATACTGATTACTTACAAGGAAATCGGCAGTTAGTTTTAAAGCTAACATTTCATCAATGGCAACAAATTGATAATGGACAGCAGAAGGCAATAATATCTTTTAAGAATTTAGGGGAAAATGAGATTGGGTAAAAAGCTTTTCCTCTAAAGGGTAAGGAAGGTTAAGACATTTTTAAAATACAAAAATAAGAAAGTTTGATATCATCTCCTAGACTAGACCTATTATTGTATGTATTTTAAAAGTAGAAAAATAAACTTAGGATGGATTCATGGTATTCAAGGAAAAAATGATGACCATAGACATTGGTGAAATAAGTTGATGGACTCAAGTGACTACTGAGCACCTCAAACACTAGAATAAGAAAATCCTGATGATAGTGACACAGGACACATGGAGAGAGATAAATTAGAAAATGGGAAAGAAAGCTAAAGCAGACCAAAGTCATTTTCTTTTTTAGGAAAGAAAAACAAAAAAGGAATAAATTTAGACTGTGTTAGAAATTTTTTTATTCATGTACATATCTTAAAAAGATAAAGAAACCATGAAAGGAACAGAAAAGTTATGTATAGTTCCCAAATGAGAGGAACAAATGAACCAAAGAAAACTAAATCCAATAAAAGACAGAAACATAGGAAAAAAAATTTAAAAATCAAGAGAAACATAAGACACAGAAATAGGTGGTAATATGCATGACGGAACAGTGTGGGGTTCTCCAAAGCAGACTTGAGACAAGGAGTTGGGCACAGGTGGCGTATTTGGGTGATGATTCTAACAACCATAGTGAGAAAGAGAAAAGCTACTAATGGTGCACCAGTGAACCAGTCAGCATGGTGGGCACGTCTGGAGACCCTCTGAAATGGGGCGAAAGAAGCTACAGTCTTCCACTGGACAGGGGAGCCACTGACACGCTGACTCCCAACCACCATGGCTGCCTTCCCACGGCTATGGTTCTCTCGATTTTAGGATTGAGCCTGTCTATGGAAGAGCAAGCTTCTGTAGCCCCTGAGGGTGCCCCTGAACAAACAGAGGTTGCTACATCATGGAGATAAAGATGTCAGCACCTCAGGGTAGGAGAACTCAGGTGGGCAGAGGGGGATGGAGAGTGATAGCAGGTATACCTGCTACAGCATGTAATGGGGTAGAAATTGCCTCCGGAGACAGAGAGATGATGAGATTGGCTTAAAAGGTATAGCCATGTGTGTTTACAAGAAACCCCTAATGAAATGACGCATAAAGTTTCAAACTATAGGTCACATAAAAAAAAATACTGAAGAGACATCCTCACACCTGTACATCACACCTTGCACAGAGGTGCTGCTGGAGCAATGATCGTAATGACAACAAATTAAATATCATGATGTTCATCCAAAGGAGAGGAGCTAGATAAACTGCAGGTTTCCATACACCATCTGTAGCCCAGGTATAAGGTCAAACGAAAACCTGAGCCAATAGGACTAGAAATGGTAAAACTGAACACATATATAGATAATTTACATTTCACTAATTTCAGCATATGTTCTAAAATAGTTTGAATTCTTAATATGCTACATACTTATGACTAAATATATTAATGATGAGCTCTCTCTTTAATTTGCCATCAAAAGTTTTTCAATAAGCAACAGTGAATTTTAAACAAAAATATGATATTTCTTTATTTAAAAGCCATATGCACAAAGATGACCACTGGCTTTATTAATAATTAAAACTTAAATTTTCTACATAAGTAAATGATCACATGACTTCAAAGGCTGCAGCAATAAAAATGAAGCTTCTACCAAGGAGAAAATTCTGTGCCCAACATGATCCTACTTACATTTCCAAAGACAGAGAAAGAGAGATGGGAAATCAAAGCAGAAAAGTCAACCTGGGATGAAAGGAAAGTGTTCCAGAAGCAATGATAAGCATAGAAACTGATGAAACAAACTGATTAACCTAAGGGCCTGCCATTTATCACAGCACTGAGTAAAAAATACATAGCTTTACATATAATAGATTTGCAAGATTTCTACGCTGAAAACCACAAGACATTAGAGGCGGAAAAAAATCAAAGAAAACTCACATGACCTTCTTTCAAGACTTCTTATAAAATTACCATAATTAGAGCAGTGGGGTGTTGAAGAAAGGAGGGCTTTATGGATCAAGGAAGCAGAATAGAGAGTCTACACCCACACAGAAATGATCAAATGATCATCAACAAAGTTGCAAAAGTAACTCAATGAGGAAAAGAATAGTCTTTGTAACACATAGTATTGGGACAATTGGACATCCATGTGCAAATAAATAATTAAAGCACACCTATGCCTTGCCCCACTCCAAACACTAACTTGAAACTTAAACCCCAAACTATAAAATTCCTGCTGGGAAACATAGGAGAAAACATCTGTGACCTTAATTTAGGCAAAATTTTCTTAGACAACAACAAAAGCATGAATAATAAAAGAAAAAGATCAATAAATTCTTCTGCGTCAAAAGTAAAATCTTTTTCTCTTTAAAGGACCCTGTTAATTAAACATTCTTAAAAGGCAAGCTACACCCTGGGAGAAAATACTTTCAAAGAATCTGTTTGATAAATAATTTTCAAAGAGAAGATATAACTATCAAGATATGAATATCAATATAAACAAAATAACCCCATTAAAAATAGGAAAAAGATGTGTATAGACATTTTACCAAAGATAAAAATGGATGGGAAAAAAGCACATTTAAAAAAAGGGGGGCGGGTGTTCAGCACGCCCCCTGGGTGAAGGGCTCAACTACAACTTGAACTTTACCTTAGAAATGAAAACAACGTACCTAAACATCTGTACCTTCACGTTAATCTGAAAATAAATAAATAAATAAATAAATAAACTTCAAAAATATTTCTATCATTCATCATTAGAGAAATCAAATTAAAACCACAATGCGATACCAGTACACACTTTTTAGATGAAGTACAGTTTGACAGCAATGAAGATTTTTTTATTGGTTTGTTTGTTTTTAACTAATACCAAAGGCTACTCAGGATGTGAAGCATTTGGAACTCTAGTACATAGCTAGTTGAAATGCCAAATCTTACGGTCACTTTGGAAAATAGTTTGACAACTCCTTGTAATCACGTTAAATGTGCATATGACCCAACAATCCCGTGTCTCGGCATTTGCTTAAGTGACATGGAAGCTAACATTCACAACAAACCTTGCATGTGAACGTTTGCAGTGGCTTAGCTCATTATCACCAGAACTGGAATGACTCAGATGACCTTTACCTGAGGAATGAACTGTGGTACGTCCAAAACCTGGAACGCCACCCAGATTCTTACAGGTGTAGATATGAAGCACTGATACCTGTGACCACACAGGTAAATCACAAATGCGTTATGCTGAGCAGAAAAACCAGTCAGGAAATACTACACACTGCATAACTCAGTTTGTGTGACATTCAATTTGTATGGCATAAAAGACAAAGCTCTGGGAAAAGGAGAGAGACTGTCATGGGTGTTATGTGTGTTGGTGGAGGTGTTGATGATCAGTTGGCATGACAAGAACCTGGGGGGTAACGGAACTATTCAGTGTCTTAATTGCAGTCATGAGACTGTCCGCATCTGTAAAAACTGACAAAAGAGTGAATTTTACCGCATATAAATCATTCCTCAATAAATGATTTAATTTTAAAAAGTAACTGGAACAGTACAGAAAACATTAGCATGGCCCCTGAACAAGGATGACACCCAAATTCAGGAAGTGTTCCATATTTTTAAAAAAATAATAATTCTTAGAAGTGCTTGAGAGTTTTTTTTTATTCCTATGGTCCAAAGAACATGTTCTCACATCTGAGTGTCAATGCACACACACCTTGAAAAGTGTGGTAGATTCTCTGGCTAGGGTCAGAGGTCTTAAAACTGGAAATCTCAAGTGAAAGGGCTCATTTCCGAGGGAAGCCTGAAGGGAGCAGACCCTAAAGAGACAAGTTTTGAAGTGTGATGGAAAGAAACGCTAACAACGGCGTGACCTCCTTGGGCATCTTGCATTTGAAACCATTGCTGGAGAATTGGAGTGATATGTTAAAGTTTGCTCAGTGAACTGAGTAAGGAAAGTGAATTTAAGAGATTTCAAAATATTTGTGCCTGTTCCTTTCAATAAGAAGCTTAAATCAATTAACTTCTACAGATAGTCAGACTCAGAGCTGGCCCCTGCAAGGTCACACCACAAGCATCCCTCTTGTTACTGCCCAGTTCCTCTCCAGAAGATGCCGCTGGAGTAGAAGCACTCAAGAGATTGGAGGACTTTGGAGGGCCGCCCACTGCCTACCTGCTCCCAGGAACGCCAAGGGGAAAGCTGCGGCCCTTAGAAGAGGAGCAAGCCAGAGGTCTAAGAAGCACTTGGATAACTGTGCCCTGGGCACACTCATGATGGCCCAAGTTTTTTTCTGTAAATTTACCCTTTAAATTGGTTTAAACTACATACATTTCTTAGAAGCTAGAAGAATTCATATACCAAATATTGCTTATGGAATAAAATATAATTGTGCCTCAAAATCACATTGATTGCTCTGAGAATGTTGGCAACTGTGAAACAAAGTCCAATTAAGGTTGTTCTTATTGTGTGAAAGGCAAGAGTTAAAGGAGGCAGAAGGTCCCCTCATGCTCTCCCCGCTACTCTATCAGTCCCATCCTCTATGGTGATCATAATAAATTCCAGAAGTTCATTCAGGGCCTATTAAAACACATCATAGGCATGGGTCCATGCATAAATGGCATCCTGCACACAGATGTTTAAAGCAGCCTTATTCATAATTTGCAAAACTTAGGAGAAGTCACCAAGATGTCCCAGAGTAAGTGACGAGAAAAATAAACTGTGGTATATCCAGAAAGTGGAATATTATACAGCACCAAAAAGAAATGAGCCATCCTCCCTGAAAGGTCATGGAGGGTTCTTAAATGCCCTTCTTTTACTAAGTGAAAGAAGACGGTTTGGAAAGGCTGTATGCTGTCTGATTCTAATTATAAGACACTTTGAAAAAGGCACACATATAGTGACAATTAGAATCGGTGCTTGCCAGGGGGTGAGGGACAAGGAGGGACGGGTGGGCAGAGCACAGAGGCTCTTTAGGGCAGTGGCACTACAGTGATGAACACATGTCATTATATGTTCATCCAAACCCACAGATGTGGCCCAGGAGACACAGCCCCACCATAGACGCAGGCTCTGGTGACAATGCTGTCAGCGCCAGCCCATCAAGCGTAACACACACACATTCTGTCATCAGCAGGGATAAATCCCTCTGCCTTGTGTTCAATTTTACTGTGAACCTAAAACTTCTTTTTTTAAGAAAAGAAAAACTCTGTTAAAAAGTATATAACTCAGATGCGCTGATTACCCAAGCATTGGGCCATGGAAACAGGGGACAATAAAATGGTTATGGATAAAAGGTAAAGGAAACAACTCCACATTTTATATTGAACTTTTAAATAAGAATAACTCCTCTCAGTCTGGGCATAGAAGCTGGAAGTTCTATGTGCAATGTCTGGCTTGCCCCTGAAGTCTACTCATGTGAAGGAGACCTTGAAGCATTTCTTTGTGATATAAGTTTGACAAGGAAATTCTCACTAAAATAAGCACAACATGGTACTATATGAAAGTGAAGAGTATTAAAGAATTTTAAAATCTACATTACAAATGAAAATGGTGAAGACAACTCTATAACCCGCACAGGCACTGATGTCTCAGCAAAGTGAGGAAATGGGGCAGGAGAACAGAGATCTTCACGGCAAATATTCAGTTCAGATGGACATAAAGAAACTATAGAGGCCTTCCAGCTGAATCACTTCCTCAATTACCCATAAAATATAAAATATTGGATGCCGATGATGAGAACCCAGTGTGAATGTCAGAGCAGAGCTGAAGGTCGCTGCCCCAGGTGGGTGTGGAAACGCCAGGCGATCAGCACAGAAAAGGAGGAGAGAGAGCCAGGTCAGGCCAAGGTCAACCAGTTGGCCGTGATTTTTACATAGAGAAACCTATCAATATTCCTAGTTATTTAGTTACTTTGCAAACCCTGAAATAATTGCCGAAAACAAAAAAAAGTATTTAAGTTCCCTGAGAATCCAGAGGGAACAGTGTTTACCACCTGTAGCTCAGGGTTTCTGTTCGAAGCAAACAAGGGTATACGGAAAAGTCCTCGGTAAATTGAGAGGCTTCACCATTTTCAAAACCATCGTGATCAACACATCCCAGCGTCACTTTCCCAGGAATAGTGTGACTTTTCTCAGCTGCTAAAGGCGTAGGCTCTGGAGAAGACGCCTAGGTTCAGATTAGTAGAGCTCATTCCGCATATTCACTAGCTCTACTGCTGTGGAAAATGAGTTAGCCCCTGCAAGTGTCAGTCATATGCGGATAACAACAAACAAGCCCTACTTCTTGGGTTGTTGCCAAGATTAAATAATTTAAGTAACCTGGCAAAACCAGTATAGGGCCTGGTGCGAGTCTAATTATCTTTACATGTTGGCTATCATTATAGGTATTACTATTATCCAATTTTAGGCATTTCTGTAGGAGTTATTTTCAGATTCTGATGCTTCTTTAGGAATTTCAAATCATATCACATAAAATTTCTTACTCTGTCCTATTAACGCGAAAGGACAAGACAAATTCATGTGATAGTAAATCAGGAGTTATTATGAAAATAGGGGTTTTAGAATGGAAGAAAATTACTGTATTAACATAAGTAACCAAGAAATGCCATCCACCATATAATTCGATGTCTGTCTGAACCAGGATACTGTGGAGAGAAAGGAAGCCTTAGGGATGATGATTAATAGAGGTGTCAGGGTAACAGGTGGAAACGAGGCTGTCCTGGGCACACCAGACATATGTCACCCAAGGTGCCAGCTTGTCCTTCTAGGTTCTTTTCCAGGGTCTCCAGTGGCCGGATGTCACCTAAGACCAATGCAAACCACCCGTCACCTCCTGAACATGCCCCCGTCACCTTTCTGCAGAGGTGGCCTTAGAATACTCTCTCTGGCTGCAACATCTGTCCACAAAGCCACCTTATCCTCATTGTTCACCTCTGGATGTCCCTTTACGAAGACACTGTCCATGTCCTCATTCAGAATATGTTCCACATCTGTGGATCTCCCCTCCTCTCCCTCCCTCTCTCATGCAATTTTCCCTGATTTTCTTTATATGACTCTCTCTCAGCCCAGCAATACCTTTGCATATGAGCAGGTTCTGCAAAGCACAGTCTGAGCCTTATTTAATTCTAGCACAGAGCATTACATGAGGCAGGTAGCAGACACTCGATGAATATTTGACAGATAAATTAGAACAAGGGCCTTTTGATTGGAACAAAACCAAATACGGATTTGGCTTTTTTCTATCGCTCTACCCTCAAGCTAGATGATTCCATCTCAGCCATACCACAGAGCTTACCACATACTTGATCACAACCCAGTTCTTCACTCTGTAACACAAAATCTTTAAGAACAGAAAGGCTTTCTGAGCTCTGAGTAGTGTCTGTTTTTCCAAGAGTAATGAATATTTGGATGGAAGAAATCATTTTCTGAAAGAAAGCTGGTCCAGGTTGACACACTTCATTAGAATCAGGGCTTCCACATATCAACAAACTGTTCAATTTCAGAACAGTTCCGGGAAGAATTAGGGCACTGGAGGGATTGTAGCAGTGTCTACCACTAAGATTTTATGGATAACATGCGCTTGCTCCAGAGAAGGAAGTATGATTATGCCCATTCTAACTTTGCAGGCAAAATCCAAGTACGTGAGATGCTGCTCATCCAAAGGGCTCCACAAGTCTTAGAGATTGCTGAGAACGATCAACGGTCTAAGATGAGCGAGTGAGTGTGAAAATTTACTTTTGGCCTGTGCAGTTGACGTACCAGGAATCACCCATCCCTCACTCATCCCAACCCACACTAGGTGCCACATTATTCTCAACACACATCAGGTTAACGTCTGTTGAGAGGAGACAACCTGGGTTCACACGCCACTTCATAGTTTAGAGATCCTAAAAGTTAGTTCAATGAGATACTTTCTAACCTGTCACAGTATCCCTGGGGTAAAACGGCTACATGAAGACAGCCACCTAAACATGTCATGTGCCAGGCTCAAAGAGGCTAATCTTCCCCCAAGAACATGCTCACCCTCCTTTTCCCTTAGTCCAAAAAGCATAGAAATACAATAAAGACAGAGCTTATGCAGGGCATGAAAATTTAGACATCAGTCTTACCAGAATCCACAGAACTGAGCTCCACAGGCATGGCTTTGCCGGGTGAGTTCTGTACTGTTCTATAATTTTCGAACAAACCCACCATGCCTGACACAGGTGACCAGATGACACAAGTGCCTATACATCACATCTGGGGAAATGAGTTATCAAAGAGAAGTAGGTCTTTGTCCAGCTGACCTCTTATGAGTCTTCAGGATGTAAGCTTAAAGTTAAATAAATAAGCATTAAGGAGGAGTCTGTTCTGCAGAAAATCACTTATAGATAATCCAACCCTTGTCACTTGTCATTCAGCTTGAATTAAAACAGTGACATGCTGAGATGAATCTGCCCTGAGCAAGAGTGAGCTCAGCCTGGTGCTTAGACTCGACCTCCATCTCAGGATCCCAGGGAGCCGACTACGGGCCAGACCCAGGGCGACCCTCACAGTGCCTTGACGTTGCTGTGTTGTCTCGGGATAGACATGGGAGCAGGGCACAAGATGGATTCGTGGGCACAGTTTTATGAGAGCTTGCACATTTCTCCGAGGGAAAAGGTCACAGTTTTCATGTGATTTTCAAATGTTTCATGATCCAAAAACAATTTAAGAATTGCTGCTCTAAAGGCACTGTCGATCAAGATAAATGTCAAAATACCAAACTGAGCTAGCCGTGCTGAGCAAAGGCAGTGAGCTGGATCTTTTGGGGAGGAGGAGGCTGTGCACAGTCCCTCTGAGAGGACAGCAGGGTGCTGAGTCTGCAGGTTAGGGAGGCCCGAACCAGGTCCAGAAGCCAGAGTTCCTGTTCTCAGCCCCCATGGTAATCATTCAGAAAACGTCACAGGCCAGTTAGCAAGCGTAGAGATCTCCACGGCTGCGCGCTGGCCGACACCATTCTTCTACCCACACTTTCAGTTTAGAGCTGAGGTGTAATCAGTGCCAGTGCCTGGTTCCATGAATAGTGTTTTTTCTTTCTTTTTTTTTTCTTTTGCATTCCTGAGATATTTTACTTAGAAAAAATAATCATTGATTTTAAAATGTCATACACAGTACCAGCTGATGAAATTATTTATGCAAAATAAATACAAAGTAACTGAAAAAAATTAGTCATCTATTGACTCACTGTGCTTTCCCACGGTCCATCCTTCATTTTCATTTTTCTCTGCTTTTTGTAAAATTTTTTCTTTCTCTTTCAAATCAACCATTGGCCCTGGTTCTGCCCACTGTGTTTCTGCAGGTTTTTCTCGGCTGGTAGGACAGAAACATCACAGCAGGACGCAGGTGTCTTTGGCTCTTTCTATCCGAGTCTCTGCACCTCTTCACTTGCTGTTTCTCTTTGTATTTTCTGGATTTTGTGATACGTTGAGGCATGTTTGGTGACCGGCAGTGAGGATTTTCCCATAAAGTTAGTCCTGAAAAACTTCCCTGGAAAACCTTTATGAGATTTAATACAAAATGAGTCCGACCTCCACAGGAGCAGGCTGTCCGACCTCCACAGGAGCAGGCTCTTTCATGATCTGAAAGTTCTGAAACTGTGTCCTATTACCCAAGGTGGTGACAGCAGACACATGGTCCACACATGGCTGGCCTTCAGGGCCTGCTCTACTCACCATCTGAACTAACAGCTCTTCTAACAAAGTGCAAAGCAGTGATTCCTCAAAAGCAGGGTCAGAAGACAAAAGGAGCCAAGAACCTTCCAGACCGTTTCCAGGCATCTTTTGCGCAACTGGGGTATGAATATTTTGAATGAAGAACTTGGTATATGGTCCGGGAGGTGCATTTTAAAGCCGTGTACAGAGATCAGTCTGCTTAGCTTCACAGTAGATGCATTTATTATGGTTTTTCATTTCACAGACCTCATTAATCACAAACAATTTATCTTTACAATCCATTTTAGTGCTTTTGAATGAGGCATCGACATCCTCAAGTCCTGCGTTAATGTCTTGTTCTGAAATCATTCCCCTGGGAGAAGAGGTGAGCGTCCATTCTTTCATTTTCCACTTTCCCTTGGAAATGGGGTACAGGGTGCAGCCTCTCTTTCCCCCCCACTTCTCCGTGATGACGTGGCCCCGGCTGGTGGCCCAGCATCTTTCTTGTTTCTTGCTGGCTTCTCTTGATTTTCTTTATTTATATATAAGCCTTTCTAGAAGGCCATGCTTTCCAAATGTTTCCCTGTTTGGGGATAACTTTGATTGAAAATCGTTTTTCACAGCCCTTCTAAAACATTTCCTCCTGTTTTTCAGTTAAATAAGAAGAAAAAATAAAAACAAGGAAAAGGAAAAGAAAGAGAAGGTCTGATACAACTCGGAGTGCACTGGAAGACTGGGAGGACAGGGCGAGGTGACTTCCTACTAGGGACCAAGGCAAAGATGCCAACCGGGATGTCTTCTAGGTCCAGACTTTCCCCCCTCACTCTGAGGACTGCTACAGTATGAGACAGTGAGTGGAAACTGAGTCACAAAGTGGGGCAGTGCTACAGAGGTCCCCAGAGTGATGGCTTGTCCTACATTTTCTTTGAAATTTGGAGGGTTGAAGAAGCACTAATCAGGTGCACATGTGACTGAGTCCTAGAAATCAGAAATGGCTCCTCCCTGGAAGGCACCCAGAAGGGCCTCGGAGGATTTGCAAGGCATCATCTACGCACACTCTGCCTTGGTGGCCAAGGGTCAGGGTCTGTGTGACTGGCCCAAGAGAAGCAGGAGTCCAGCCACACGCGGTGTTGCCTGGGTGGGCCTTTACTTTGCTCTTGGAGAAAACCAGAAAACTGAACTGTGAGGCCCACACTGGGCGGGTGGGTCACAGGTAGCACCTCCCCTGTGGCCAGTGGCAGGTGGGGGTCCGCAAGGCAGCCCTGCCCTCCCCAACCAAGGGGTGGTTACGTGGGGGAATCCAGCTGCCCCACAGGCATCCACCCTGTCTGCGTCCTTCCCCAGGCTTTACCAAGACACCTGCTGCCCAGCTGATGTTCCCGAAGCCTCTTTGAGACAGGCTTATGACTGTGGTGGTGGCTACTATGATTTCCTGTGTTCCTCTTACCAGGGGACCTGCTAGTCTGGAACATCCATGAAGTCTAAGAATTTGTCCCCCAAATAACATTTAAACTCTGGGCAGGGTAAGACTGTGGAACAACTAGGGCTGCATGTTCTGACATGGAAACAGGGGCTTCAAGGAGAGACTGGTCCCACTGAGAAATCACCCCCTCGCCCCATATGGGGTCTTCTATCACCTAGAATGACAGGCAGGAGCACGGAACCTCAGGCAGCAGCTCAGACTGTCCTCCACCCATAGGCACAGAGGTCCCCAGTGTGGGAACTTCTCTCCAGTCATGGCTGTGGCTGAATGTCCCACCTTGACTTCATATCATCAGGAAACACAGCAGCAGGACACGTCCTCAGGGACAGGGTTTGATGAAATCGCTCAGGGCGCGTGGCTGCAGTTCCTCCTGCCAGAGCCCCTCCTGCCCAGCAGCTGCCAGACACTCAGGAAACCACAGCTGCTCTGGCTCTGCTGTCGGGATGTCTCCCTGAGTCACTGGGCAAGAATGGCCCTCCTGGACATGAAAGTAACTTCTGGACAAAATTCAGGACAGACAAATGCATCACATCCATGACTGGTTTGCTGGCCAATCCCAGAGAAGTGCTAGGATGGCTGATAAGTTCCATGGCCTTGGACTGTGGCCTGCCTATGGAAGCAGTGCTGGGTCACCACACAGGGCCAATTGGACAGAACCATCCCAGTACCCTGAGGGGCCACATCACCCACCAGGCTTCTGAGATGCACCACGGAGACAGCAAGGCCTGAGCATGGAAGCTAGATGATGATGAGGCTGAGCCTCTGGGAGGGACGTGCCCATCACTGCTCTCTGTCAATGAGGCTGAGCCTCCAGGAGGCACGTGCCCATCACTGCTCTGTGCCAGTGCTGCCCACCTCAGACACGCACCTACAGGCACAGAACCAGAAGGGAACTTAGAAACCACCTCATGGATTTTAAGTCCAAAAACTGTTAAATTCCCATTGAATTAAAGCATCTGTGTTGCTCAAAACTGCATAGAAACTGAACCAATTCAATCATTGCACTCAGGGAATTTTAGCTTTGTATTTATGAAATGTCTTTTTGTTGTAATATTTTTGTTAACAGCAAATGAGCCTTCAGGAGAAAGGTGACTGTTCTTGTCTGTCAATTTTTACCCCCATGTTTTTCTTAAAGGCTTTAGGCAGGAGTTAGCTTAGTAGCTCTACCCAAAACTATCACATTTGGGGGCTGTGTGAATAATTCTTGTCCATTATTAACTCCCTTAAAACAGCCTCACTCACAGACCTGTTTATTCACTCCCCTACACGCACGGGTACCAGATGCTAAAGCTAACTTGAATGTTCCTGTCCACTGAGCCGACTCACTTTGACTCAGTTGATGTTGGGACATATTTTTGTTCAAATGAAAGAGATCTCTTGCCAATTCTGAAAGTCTTTGTTAACAAAGTTGCTGCATTGTTTGCAGCATCTACGTGGCTAAGAAGTTCCATGTCAGGGACAAGGTAAGCCGTAACTCGGGGGATCTGAGCACTCTAAAGGGATCCTTGAAGACACGAAGTGAGTCTGAGTTTTTTATTCTGGTGCCTTGAACTCTAGATGCACATCTCTAATGATCTCATATGAAAAATGTGGTATTACAAAACACGATGAGACCTAAAACGCATCAGCACGGGTGTCCCCGCAGGCTGTGCCAGCAGAGATGTGCTCAGTGGATGATGAAGATGATGACCAAACGCCACCCCTAGGGCAAGGCTTGGACCACTGCTCCCCTCCTTCCTGGGCACTGGCCAACCTGGGAAAACCCTCGTCTCCCCTGAGCAGCCCATCCTGTCCCTCCCAATGTAGCTGAGGCCACAGCAGCTCCAGCTTCCGCTCTCTGCATGATATTGCCCTTGTAATAACCAAGCTCCCAGGCCTTAATCCCCCTAAGGCCAGTGAGGAATGCAACAAGCCCCCTACCCTTGAAAAAGGAAATCTCTCCTAAGCCTTTTAGTCCTAGCCCCCTCAAGGTTAGATGAGCAGCCTGAAATTAAGGAAGTATGCAGGGGTTGAGTATGGAGGGGTTGAGTGAAAGGAGGGGTTGACCCCTTGACAGAAAATCCCAAGTTGTTCTCAGAAACTTACCCAACACTTGTTTTGTACCCCTGAACTATGTGACCCCCATCTTATGACCCATGAAGTAATGTACTTGTGATATACCTTGTGATTTATGAACCAACATGTACCCCCACCCTGAGTTGTGTACATCCTTATGATGTACCCTTACTTTGTAACCCCTGAACTAAAACTGTGCTAACTGCAATGATTTGGCTTCTATATTGCCCTAGCTTGCTGAGCACACATGACTATGCAGAATAACAGTACAAAAAGGCTTCTCACCTGCTATTCAGGGCTGCATGCCTATATGGTATCAGCCCCCTGTAGGTGCACCAGCAGGTGTATCAAATTATCAATAAATTTCTATTAATTAATTACATCTGAAGTGGGGTCCATCCTTCTCTCACATCTGCCATTTATTTCACCTTCAAAATGCCCCACACTATGATGCCCCCTGCAGACCCCAGCATCTTCAGACATATCCCCACAACAGCT
>CAUYTI010147286.1:0-39917 GCA_963575145.1 Galago senegalensis
GATGGTTTTTGAACTAAGGATGTCAAACATTATTTAAACAATGAATGAATAATCTAATTTTGCCTTAAAATATTTCCGGTTGAGTTTGTATGATTAGTGATAATGTGTGCTACTGATAAGTTAAGGCCACAAAAATACCCACGGCATCTGCAGAAAGCAGATTTTTACTTTAGAATCCGAATTATACCTTCATTACTGTACAACTGTATTTATAAGCTTTAAATAATAAATCAGAAACATAATTTCATCTACATGTTTCCTTATAATGAAAATTTCACATTTAAAATTTTTTTTTCCACAATTTATCCCATAGATCTGTAAAATGACCGAATAAAAAAAGATCCCAAAATGGGCAGCGCCTGTGGCTCAAAGGAGCAGGGTGCTGGCCCCATATACCAGAGGTGGTGGGTTCAAACCCAGCCCTGGCCAAAAACTGCAAAAAAAAAAAAAAAAAAATCCAATAAAGTTTGGAAAACTTACCAGAAAATAAAAATAAACAAAAATACCAGAAACTTTAAGGACATTAGCTTCTTAAAGGAAAATGGGAACACGTAGGAGAGAATCGCAGAGCAGAGTGACGGAATGAGTCATCAGAGATAGCTTCAAAAAATCCTTTCTAGAAAGACTTTGTAATTGTGTTTTTAGGCTTTCTAAGAAGCCTAAAACATTAAATGGGAACACTGAATACAAATATGAAATGGGAAATATTTTGTGACACCTACGGAAAACTTCTAATTTTCCTCTTGTTTATTTTATTTTATTTGCTCTTATTTTTATTTTACCTGCCGTGCTTTTTTTTTTTTAGTCACTGAGTGGTCAGTTATCACACACGGGTGGGTGATGGGGAAGAGTCGGCTTAGACAGCCATGCATGGAAGCCAATCTGTTCATATAAAACGCTCAAATATAGTAACAGGTGCGTTGAATGAAACTAAAGCGAAATTCACAGGGAGATCTGACTATAGTGACTTTTTTTTTTAAATCATGCTGGTGACCTCATGATTTTTAAAAATAACAATCTGAGTCTACTGAGACTTTACGTGGAAATATCGATATTTCTAACTGTATTTTCAAAAAAGCAAGCCCTCAAAATCTCGAGAAATAGAGCTTGAAAATATCTTTATGTCAACTGAATAAGGCTTTCTACAAGGTACACAACGCTAAAAGAATTACTTCTGAACCTCTGTGGATAGTTTTTTTTTTTTTTAATAATGCTAGTGAGATGCATTTTCCAGACACTTCTTAAACAATCATCCTATAATAATTATTAACTGCAGGTCAGTAATTTTGGAGAATCTTGCTTTACTTCCTGAATAATAATGTATTATTTTCATGTTGAACCACGTTTGCTCAAGTATAGCAATATGATTTTTAAATTGCCTCTTAAACATATCTTGCTCTGAAATATTTGTAATATAGCTAATAGGAGTTTCTTCTTGTTTTTGGAAAAGTATAAGCATTTGCTTTACCACTAACATATCCCTGAGCATAAAACATGGATTTGAATCATAAATTTCAATGAAAGCTGTAGGATTCCAAAAAGCCTATTTTCTGATAAATGTGGCACGAGGTCTTTGAAATTAGTTCTTGGCATGGCTCTAACTCTTGAAAGCCAGGTCAGGAGACACACAAGTCATCCCATTACCCCTTGGGACAGAAAAAGGCTCAGTGGTCTGAAGAAAAATCACTGTTTCCTCTGTAGAACAGGACAGTTTGGTAAAATGGGGGAGAAGATCAATATGATTATATTTCTTACTTTTTTTTTTTTTTGTCAGACAGAGCCTCAAGCTGTCCCCCTGGGTAGAGTGCCATGGCATCAAAGCTCACAGCAACCTCCAACTCCTGGGCTCAAGTGAGTCTCCTGCCTCCGCCTCCCAAGTAGCTGGGACCACAGGTGCCCACCACAATGCCTGGCTATTTTTTGGTTGCAGCCGTCATTGTTGTTTTGGCATGCCTGGGCTGGATTCAAACCCGCCACCTTAGGTGTATGTGGCTGGCGCCTTAGCCACACGAGTCACAGGTGCTGAGCCTATATTTCTTACTTTTAAAAAAATAGTAAGTTAACCAAACCAATCTACCAATAATTTTCAAATGTGTCTCAAATTGAAGAATCCATCTGAGTATCTTCCGGCTTTCACTGCTGAAAGAAATGCCACCAATTAACAGCACACAAAAACGTCCAGCTGTCCTTTGGAAAGAACTTACTCTGCAAAATTTCTTTGATTTTGGGTACGTGATTTTTATGCATAGCACACTCCCGATTATTTGGGAGCCAGTTTGCTCTTTAAAAGTTGGTCACCCCAAATTTTCCATGCTCTTAACAACTTCATTAACAGTGGGGAGGACCACAAATGTTTACCTGTATTCCTTTTTTGGACTAGTTACAGATGGGCCCAGACAAACAAAGTTTTGATTTATGATTTTTGACTTCACGGCTGGTGTAACAGAACATAACCACCTGTACTTCAGGGAGCATCTGTGTACTAAGCTCTCTGGGACTACACAGAGCCAGGCTTGCATGGGTAAAAATGTCCTGACTCTTCCTTGAATACAATGATTAAACCTAGAGGTTTTGTTAAAGTATTTGGGAATCACTCAGCAAAATTCCTAATGCTCAGACAAAAGGTGTAACTTACTTAAGTTTCCTTTCATTGAATATAAACACACACACCCCTGCCCAGAGCCCTTCTCAGAGGGGCTGGGATGAAGTGGACCTGGCTGGGAAGCTGCAGAGTAAGGACAAGGAGCCACAGCAACACTGAACTTGAGTCACCTATGTTTAGTTTTACCTTTTGATCATTTTTCTCCCAGAGTCCTTTCCCTGAGCATGCAAGAAAAGATAAACTATCACAAGGAGAAATATAGTTGTATAATAAAGGCAAATTAGTAAGGGTGTTCAGCAGCCCCCCCTGGGTGAACTTGAACTTTACCTTAGAAATGAAAGCCTGGGACTGCAAACTAACACAGCCCTTACGCAAGGAGGTATGGGAAATCCTCAAAGAACTCAAATTTGACATCCATTTGATCCTACAATCCTATTACTGGGCATCTGCCCACAAGAAAAAACATTTGCACTAGACTGTATATTACAGTTCAATTTACAATCACTAAAATGTGGAAACAACCTAAATGCCCACCAACCCAGGAATGGATTAGCAAGCTGCAGTACATGGGTACCATGGAATACCATTCAGTCACTGAAAAAGATGGTGCGTTTATATCTTTAGTATTAACCTGGATGGAGGTGGAGCATGTTCTTCTTAGTCAAGCATCGTAAGAGTGGAGAAAGAAGAAAGACTCCAATGTACCCAATTCCAGTAAGAAGACAGCAGATGATCTAATACCCACAGAAGAGAAAAACTCGAATCAATTCAAGGTGGGGAGCAGGGGAAGGAGGGAGTGGAGAAAGGGGAGGGGATGGGGGTCAGGCGTGTGGCACACCTGTTGGGGTCAGGACACAATTATAAGAGGGACTTAACCTCACAGATGCAAACAATGTCACCTAATTCTTTGTGCCCTCCATGAACCCCAAACAATAAAAAAAGAAATGAAAATAATATAACCTAAACATTTGTACCCTCATATTAACCTGAAATTTTTAAAAAAGAATTAAAGCTAAATTAAATTAGGCTTAAAAGAGAAAGTAATTTTTCATACCTTGATAAAAACCACACAAAAGAGACTGCACCAGGCCAACAATACCTAATAGAATTTTGGTAGATTTATCATAAGAACAGTCCTGGGTCACATACTTGTTCCCTCCAAATCTCATGTTGAAATTTGATCCCCGATATTGTAAGTGGGGCCTGGTGGGAGTGTTGGGGTGACGAATGAGAGTGGATCCCTTAGGAGGTCCACTTGGTGCTGTCCTCCCAATACCAAGGGGCTGCTGTCTCTGTTAGATCCTGATTGTTATAAAGAGCCTGGCGCCTCCTCTCCCCTGCCCCATGCTTCCTCTCTCTTGGCAGGTGACACCTGCCCGGCTTCCCATCCTGCCATGACTAGAAACTCCCTGAAGCTTCACCAGAAGCAAATGCTGGTACCACGCTTTGTGGGCAGTCTGCAGAACCAGCAGACAAATCAATGTCTTTTCTTTGAAAATTACTCAGCCTCCAGTATTCTTGTATAGAAATGTAAATGAACTAAGAGAGGTGCCTACTGTGTGTCATCTACTGAATAAAACAAAATATTAATATATACATATGCACACACACATGTACACATACCCCATTTTAATTCCACTATTCCATTTTCATTTGGTTCTCTGAGCTATAATAATTTCAGAAATAACAAATGTGGTATTTACTAGGCTTTTTTTTCTATTCTCATGAATAAATGTATTGCATTTTAAGCAGAATAGGGGTCTTCCAGATAAAAACTCTGGAGAAATTTACCCTGGAGGCTTAGAGACAAGTGGAATAATATTAAATTTTTAAAACAATTTTTAACATCTTAAAATTCTATCAATTGAATTTTTTTTTTTGGCCAGGGCTGGGTTTGAACCACCTCCAGCATATGGGGCCTGCATCCTTACCCATTTGAGCCACAGGCGCTGCCCTATCAACTGGATTTTTAAACTAGCAAGTAACCATATATAGGAGAGCCTTAAACAGCAGTGCTTACGTTGTAATGGAACAGACTAAATCGGCAGTCCTGGGAACTGTGTATATCAAATAGTTTACTTCAGCCATATTTCTGATCAAATACTTTCAAAACCTTCTTTATACAAGTCTTTATTCTCTTTCTTAGAAAGCTCCGTAAATAACTATTCTGGGAAATCGAGCCTAATTCCTCTAGAGCCCAGTCTTTTTCTAGTTTTATTACTTTATTTACTGGACACAGTGGAATGAAATAGGCCAGGAAAAAAGAAAAACAATCACTAAATTGCACTCATGTTAAATAAAGCGAAATTTTGTGATCCGGAACAAAGGAAGTGGATCTGGTAAAAACCTCAACTAGTTCTTACCGAGAACAGAATAAGCAACTGAGAATACTTCCAGAACATCGGAATTAAAGGATTTTTGTTTCATTCATTTTTGTTGGTTGGTTGGTCATGTTTTTCTAAGGGTAAAGGGTTATGTTTTTGTGGGTAAATTGCCTGGGTAGAACCACGATATTTAAAATTAGAAAAAAAAAATGTCTTAAGTGACTTAAAATCATCTCGCTAATGGGAAAGAAAAGCAAATCACTGAAAAAGATGATTTATTTTTAGTATTGATTTATGATTGTATTTAAAATGAAAGTTGGAGGTGGTGCCTGTGGCTCAAAGGAGTAGGGCGCCGGCCCCATATGTCAGAGGAGGCGGGTTCAAACCCAGCCCCTGCCAAAAACTGCAAAAAAAAAAAAGTTACCTCTAAAAGATAAAAATAAAATAAAATAAAATAAAAGTTGATGATGCTGATATTGTGAGAATCCACAATGTCTATACAACTATATTTTGAAGAGTCCAGTATTTATTCATAATTATAGTATCTTGCCACAATCTATTATTTAAAAATATCATTGTGGAAAAAAAAAGAGTCTGTCATTTCTAAACCCAAGGCGAAGCCCTGACCTAAACTTCTTTCTCTCAGGAAAAGCTTATCTGAATAGATACAAACAAAATCATTATTTTTTAATTAAAACTCTATAAAGGTTTAGGCAGGGGGTGTTAACTACCACATCCTCGTATGATCAAGAGCTTAAGGGCTTTCAGAACTGTTAAATAAATAGTGAACTAATAAACCGTATTTTCAGGAAGCATAATTCTTAACATAATGTTTGTAGATGTCATTATTCAATCCTTAAAACAATTTTGACAGAATGGTAGGAAAAATCTGTATTAGTCTCATTCAGCCAATTAATAACGATAACAGGCAGGGCTGACGATTTGCCTGTGGATAAGAAGCAATTGCTCACAGAACTGGGATCAGGACCCCAAGCCTCTGAATTTTTAATTCTTATTTCTACTCCCCTGAACTACAAATTGGAAAAATAGTAAGTGGTGGTAACAAACGTGCTGTGACTACCTGTGTAACAAATCATGTGGACGCCATGAGGTGGTCTCCGTAACATCTTAAAGAAAACACTTTCATGCCTGTTCCTGGAGATCCTGCAACACTCTGGGCCCTTCTGAGAGGCGAAGTCCTCACCGATCTCTACCTTGGATTTCTGGATTACTTCTTTCTTATAAAATATTCCTCACTATAATTACAGATGTGTCTCTAGCTGCTATTCTTAGCTAAGTTTATTTTCTGAAGATGAAAGACAGCATAAGTCACGATTGTGAGGAGCAGAGAATCCACGGGATAGAATTAAAAATTTCCAAATTGCGACAGTTTTGAATCAGTACTATGTTAAGAAAGAAATACCATATAGTTTTGAATGACAAATCAAAGCCTGTACTTGGACTGAGCAAAGTTGGGGTGGAGGGGATAAGACGTACTAAGCGTTGAAAAAAAAAGATACAATCATCAAACTAAAGAAACTGAAGCCTTTTAAAGATAATCAAAATCAATGGAGAGTTGAACCGACGGAAGAGTAGCTAGGTTTTGTTTTTTTTTTAATTTCCCAAAGAATTATATTGTGATTAGAGAGAAGAGCTAGTGATATAAACAGTATCTAATATCCTTTTCTGTAAACATTTGTTTCGGGGTGCTACAGAACCACAATAGAAATGCTGCTTCAATTAGCCTGAAACGAATGCACCTGTTAGCCGAGATACTCCCCTGGCAACGGTGTTCCCACAAGGGAGGAATGGACAGGAGCTGGATGTCTGGCCTGAGGTCTGTAACATTCAGCTGAACAACAGAGACACCTATAAGTTATCTGCAATCCCGAAAAGGTTTTAAAATATCATAAATGCTATTTCTCGGTTTAGTATCAAATTACATTATCTGAATTTCTGTAATAATTACTTTGGTGTCTGCAACAGAAAACAACCACAGGTTTCCTCAGACAGACGCGGGGAGCACTCAGAAGTGGGGACCCCGTCATGTTGCCACCTTGGACTTGATGGTACCAATTCTGGAGAGTTATAAGGAGATTGTACAGGCTCCTTGGCATAATGGAATATTCAGAGATAACTCCTCACAACAGCTGTTTTTACAGACTCTAATCAAACAGAAAAAAATCCGTACATCAGCACGATTAAACTTACAACGGTTTAAAACAAGAATGAAGACAAAGCAAAACGAGAAACCTCTCGGATACTGAAGAAATCACGAGCCGTCTAGCACAGTAGACGGGGCTGGATCAGGCGGTGGAGATGGAGAGGTCAATCAAGGTCAGAGTCTGGGTCAGGCAGAGTGGAGGGACTGAGCGAGCGAGTGACCAAGAAGAAATGAATCCAGGGTGACACCTGGCATAGGACAGCATCAGGAAGGACACGGGAGCCATTTACCAAGCTGGGGAAGACTCAGCTGGGTGGGCACCAAAGTGCTGCTCTAGAATGATGACTTATTCCGCGAGTCTAAGTAGTCACATCATGTCAGTGGTTCGATCTGAGTCTGGAGTTGAAAATGGAGCTAGAAATCTGTGGGAGCACGAGGTGATGTGGACAGCCACCTGCCTGCATGAAATCAAATCACCTATGGAGAAAGAACAGGTGCCTAGGAGGATGGCCCTCTGGGCCAGAGTGACCACAAGAGGTCATGGAGATGAAGGGGAGACACAAAGGAAGATAAGATCAGTGGCTGAGGATGGAGAGATCCAAGACTCGGGTACCCAAGGCACAGCAAGGAAAGCATCGCAACAGTGTGGCTGAATCAGATTCTTCACATCACCTCTCTGGGCAATTCTGGCTTGGACATAGCATCCTCCTCTACGCCCCTAGTATAGGCCACGATTATAATATTTAGCACAATGATGAAGCTGGCTGCTGCTAATCTTCTCTGCCCGTCTTACCCATCCCCACTCCACTCTTGTTTACAGGTGTCTGGGCGGCAAGTTTCCACTACAACCTTTGGACCCTACTAATGTATCTGACAACCTGGATGCAGGAAGTTACAGTTAACGGGAGTTTAGGTAACTTGTCAATCCTTTCCTGATGGTTATCTTAACTTAGTGCTCAAACATGTTGATAAGGGAATAAAGGACATGTTGACCAAACAGCAGAAATGACACAGAGGACAGATCAAAGCAATTCAGCACATCCCCAGAGTCCTGGAGTAAGACAGGTGCATCCAGGTACCACAGCTCAGCGTCAGCAGTGATCGAGATCATTCCGATCTTCTTGCTCACTTTCCAAATATATTAAGCAAAATTCTCCAATACAATTTTGCTTCCCTTATAAATTTTCCTATACAGTTAGAAAGTGATAACTAGCAGACAAAAATATCCATACCAAGTAGCTGCTGGGCCTTGAATGGTGCATAAATAAATTAACACTCTGTTTTAGACATTGGTTTAAGGTAAGTTGGGTCAATATGTTTCTTCCTGGGTCTCTAGTGATGATCAGTCTCTTTGGTTTCTGTTTCTTGTTGATCACCAATGTGTCAAAATCATGGTGTGAGGTCAAAATGCTCTGACTCAGGCAATCTAAAGAACTTGTGACATAAGAAGCCCCGGACACACATGCTGTGTGACTTGCCGCTAACAGGACAGACATATTGATTTCCATTTATTTTATCTCTGTTGACACACAATAATGGTCACAGTTGCCATGTTCATATAATGGACTGGAAAGAGAGAGTAGGCAATGAACTGAACATAAAATGGTATTATCTTGTTGCTGCTCATTTGATCCATTTTTCTGAGTTCATTACCCAGGTCGAGAAGTAAAATCTCAAAGTCAGAGTAACACATTGCAGATTTAAATCTCTTGTCTGTTAGTGTAGCCGTCCTGCTAAGATAGAGCAAGTCGTGATGCTCTGACAAAATATAGTCTGCGTTCCTTTGAAGATAAAGATGTTTATTTTTTTTAGAGACAGAGTCTTACTTTGTTTCCCTCGGTAGAGTGCTGTGACATCACAGCTCACAGCAACCTCCAGCTCTTAGGCTTAGGTGATTCTCTTGCCTCAGCCTCCCAAGTAACTGGGACTACAGGCACCTGCCACAACGCCCAGCTAATTTTTTGTTGTTGCAGTTTGCCTGGGGCCAGGTTTGAACCCACCACCCTCCATATTTGGGGCTGGCGCCCTACCCACTGAGCCACAGGCACCGCCCTGAAGATCAAAATTTGAACTGCTAATCGAGCTCAGATAATTTTATTCTTAAGTTTCTAAGGGGTGTGAAATGGGTCTCATCGTCCATCTCTCTCTAAATTCACAGCAAAAAAAATTTTTGGATGAAATTATTTGGATCAAGGACATAATAGTAAATAAAACCTTTGTCACGGATTTCACTTTTTAAGACGTGTTTTACACAAACACGTCCTCCAGTTTAACTGGCAACAGAGTTACTAACATCATCTGTCAATCTCCACATCAAGGTTCATAAGTCCTTTACATTTTTATGCCTTAAGTACCTATGAAAAATAAATCCTCTTCATGCCTACCACGATAACCTTTGACTGGGCTCTAGACTTCCTTTAAGAGGACTTACTGAAGGAACTGTCACACTGAAACTAATCTAATAGTTTTATGTTTATTATCCAGAGAGCATTTGAAACAATTTTTCTAAAACGCAGATGAAGCTGGTGTCATTACTGTTGAGACACATGGCCATCATTTCTCGTTTGCCCGCAGAATAACAACAAGAATCAGTACAGCACATCCTGAAACCCTGGGAAGGCAGCCGCACCTTGGCCCTGGACTCCTGAAGGGGACGGGGTGAGCGCCGAGTGGGGGCAGGGGTGGGTTCTCCCCAGAATGTCACGCACAGGGGCAGAGTCCAAGATTCTAAATTCAGGTTTTTGTGTCCCCAGTCATTACATAAAAGGATGCTTTGTGAAGTTAGGATACAGTTCGTTTTTTGCTTATTTAGTACTTGTAAATACTTAGACACCTGCAACATGTGGTATGTGGGCGATTACACTTCCACTCTGGTATGTAAATAACACACCATCTAAATGTCCATTACTGGGCCCTTCCCGGCCACAGCTCTCCGGAATTCTTCAGCTCATCTTGAACTGCTAATGAGTGTGAAAGTTGACCATATAAATTGAGTCATCCTTGTTCTGCCCAACTAGAATGGTGTCAGAGGACCAGGCCGGGGGTCCGGGACACTCAGGGCTCCTGACATTGCTCCCACAATGGAGTTCTCTGCAATCCTGGCTGCGGAGCCTTCCTGTTGTAACCTGAAACCAGATTTACCTAAGAGCCACTGAGTCAACTAACGACAACTCTAGGACTAGTTTCATCACCACCAGTCACTCACCAATCAGTCAGAGCGGGTCAATTCCCCAAAACTTTCTCATGCCAGTGAACTTTCTGGAAAAACCATATGTAACATGTCCCCCCTTTTATAAAACCTCCCACCTCATCTTTATTCTTCAGACATGCCGTACGTACCCTGAATTGCAATTCTTGTTTTCTGAATAGAAATGTTCAATCTACACATCTGTCTCAACACTTTCGTTTTGACGTCAACACGAACCATGTTGCATCCCTGGTGCTGACATCCCAAACTCCACGCCACACCTTATGCACCACGGCAAATAATATAGCATTTTCCTATTTTTGCTCAGGCTGTTTTCTCTAATTGGAATGTTCAACTCCCTGGCTAATTCATTAATCTCTTATTACACAGTTTGAAAATCATCACCCTTAAGAACATCTCCTGACATTTATGTGGTCAGGCTTCCCCACAGTATTCTGAGCAAACTTCATTCTTATCATACCTTATTACACTATAGGGCCATCACTTCTATCTCATCTAAAAAAAAAAAAAAAAAACTTTTTGAAGGCCGTGTCAAAATCCTAATTTGACATTGCTAATACTTAAATACGTGCTGAACTATACATCATGGTTAAAAATACACATTATTTCAAATTTCACTGTACCTATAAATACAATTGCCTTGAAAATACCATTTACCAGTCACTAAAGTTGAAAGCTAAGCAACATTACTTGAATAATTAAAAAAATCTACTTAGTTATATAAAAGAATGCTCAGTCTTCGCCAAAGCCAATCCTAGGTTTTCAAGTATTTGTTTTCTCTATACAATGTAACATATACCAAATAATTATGACAGAGTTAGTCTAATGCAAAGCGTTGTGAAAACTAAGCTTTACATTTTGCATAAGATGTTGAAGCTATGAGCTCTTCACCCTATCAGACTGAAATATCAGTGCTAGTTCCAAAGACAAATAATTTTTATAAATTATATAAGATTCCTAATCTTAAAATAATCTTTAAAAAGACGTATGTTAAATTGTGTTTCATTTATGATGCTACTCGAAGAAAATTGTGAGAGACTCTATTTTCAGACTTTGAATGTAATTATTCATTTAGTTGATGACTCTTATTTGTAACAATGTATTTTCATTAAACATCTTATTTGAAACTTTAGAAAGCAGCCCATTTTTTAAGGCCACATAAAAAATTTATATATAGTTTTCTTCCAGGTCTAAAAATTGTTTGGGCCCAAGCAGGGAATCTGAGTCAGCAACAATTCTTGACCTATTATGATGAAAGAGGCAAGACATTAGCATTCTCTGTTATCCCTGGACACGGAGTATCTTAGAACAAAAACGAAAGTTATCAACCCTGCACATTTCCTCGAACTGAGTATCTCAGCCTCAGTCTTCCCAGCTCCTGATACCCTGACTAGTCCAGGACCAGGGCTCCTGGATTCTGACAATGCTGCATTTCTTTCTTTTTTTTATTATTTTTTTCTTCTTTTTTTAAAATTTCTTATAGCAGAAATATGTACATTAATGCAATCATGGGGTACAGTGTGCTGTTTTCATATACAATTTGAAATGCTCTCATCAAATTGGTTAACATAACCTTCATGTCATTCTCTTAGTCATTGAGTCAAGACGTTCATACTCTGCTTTTAGAAAGATTCACTTGTCCCCTTGTAAGATAAACTGTAGAGGTGACCCCACCAATCACCGTCCCTCCCCCCATACACCCCCTTCGCCTCCCCTCTCAGCAAAGTATCTCAAGAAGGGAAGAAAAAGTATCCAATGTACACAGCCCTATTTTGAAACTAATTCATAGCTTTTATAGGAATGTCATAACCTCCTCTGCCTGGGTTGATATCCTGAACTCTGTCAGCCTCCCCTTCCCTGCCCTTCCACATTCTCCATCTCTCAGACAGGAACGCCAGTTGTGCCAGGAAGAAGCTAATGGACAAATGGCTTTCAACAGAAGTGTCTAAATGAGTTTGGAAACCACCTATCACCTGGGTTTCTCCCAAGAACAGTGTCCTGTGGAATGGGCAGAACGATTCCATCACGCGGGACCCTGCCACGCCCTGTACGTGGCCCTGTGTACGGTGGTTGCTGCTTTTCCGGAGGCAGCTTGAGAGCGTTTGACCTTGTGCACAGACTCCAGCCCTCAGTCTCCCGTCTCAGCTGGCTGCCCAACCCCACGGGCTCTGGTCTTGGATCTGCTCTCGCCCTGTTTATGAGACTATGGTCTGTCATGGATTCATATTAAATAAAGTGAGGAGACTGAGGGAAGTTTAGGAAGGAAACCTCAATTTTATGAGCTACGTTGGTAACAGGAAAGGAACAAACAAGTTGTTTGAATCATCCAGCAGGATACGGCTGGAACCCAAGAGAGTACCAGGCAGAAAGACAATGAAAGCGGAAACCGTGGAGTGTGACTGGCCGTCGTCAGACTGTCCACAGTTTGCATCTTATTTCATGGTCTCTATCTTACCTTCACTTCCACATGTGCCATCAGCACGGCAAAGTTTGTTAGGTGGTTACAGGAGCACGTGGTGTGCGTCTTGTTTGTTGTCAGGAGCCGACAGCCTTGGGTTGACCAGTAACCCGTCATCGTACGCTTGGAATAGCTCCAGAATGAACAGTTAGGGTTGAAATTTTCCTCTGACTGCTGCAGGGGGGGAAATCAATGAAGCTGATAACTACTTTATGGTCACGTAAATTAGGAGGGAATTTTCTGCACATCTAACACAACCTCATACTCTGTTCCCATTTGTGTGGCCGTGTCTGGCTGTGTTTTCACAGTAAGTGGACTCCCCAATTCTAAGCAAAATTGAATATATGTTGTTGTTTGTTCCATTAGAGGTGGGTTCACTGTTTTTGTTCTGTTATTAGCATTGGAGGCTAGATCAATGTTTCAGAATGGTGTCAATTAATGTACATTGCTTAGGCAAAAAGTTAATTCTCTAAACAATCAAATTCTAACAGGTCTTGAGAAATCTTTGCTGAATTTACTACTGTAGTTGTTGTTCCCCAAAACCTATCTTTACATAGGTGTAACTGCCTCTAATATGAAACCATGTCCGGTTTCAGGTAACACGCTGCTGTCCTTTTTCTTAAAAAAGTAAATGTCCTTGTTCTTTCTTGAGTACCCCTCTGTCTGGGATGTCCCATGTCCAGGTGGCCACCTGGCTTTGCTCCTCAGTGTTCTGCAGACTCCACTCTACTGCTACCCATAACAAACCCTGCCTCGATTTCCCTACGCACACCCTCCTCTCCCACACTCTCCCGCTGATGCTACCCTGAGTTATTTTTCCCACTTTTTCCTATATGTTTAGTTGTTTATTGTCAGAATGGCCCATTCCTGTCCTATCCTGATTATAGATTCCATGAGGAGAAGGATTTTGTCTGTTTTGCTTACTATTGTGTCATGGCTGTTGGACATTAACTATTCAGGATTCAATAAATACTTGTAGAATAAAAAAAATAAATTTCATTGTTTATGTTTAAGGTATACAACACGATGTTATAAAACAAACAGACAATACAAAGATTATGACAGTGAAGTTGACACATTCATCATCTTACCGTTACCCATTTCTTTGTGACAAGAACCCCTAGAATCTACTCACATAGCATGAATCACATTTAGCAAAATTTCATTTCGTATTTTCCTCACGGTATACTTTAGATGTTTGGACTCACGCTAACCTTTTTCAGTCTTGGAGAAGTGTTTATAAATTTATCTATGAATGTTTTACCACAAGAATTTACATAGATGAGACGTGTTCTCCAAATCTCACGGCTGAAAAAAAATCACCACTATATTTTATGGATAATGAATTGCAACACATCAAAAAATAGAGAAATATCTAAAGAAAATTAACGTACTGAATATTCATGTTATAAAGGAAGCAGATGATGGGAACACGGAGCTGAACATCCCCTCGTCTTACCTTGATATGTTTGACAGTAAACACCACGGGGTCAGCCAAGTAAACCTTATTACTGAACTCTTTGTTTATCGCTGCTGTGATCACTGGCGAGTTGACGATAACAGAGTGATTGGTGGACATGGCCTCTGTCCCCAGCTTCATGCTAGCGTTCTCCGTGGACAAATAAGGACCCAAGTTGTCATACAGGACAAAGGCCACTCTTATTTCTCCTAAGACAAATATAAATGTGAATTATAAATCAATAGAAGTCTGATCTAGCACTGATGGGGATAAGGACATGGAGTGGTGGGTATTCCTGGTGACCGCTGGTGGGAGTGTAAAATAGCTCCACCCTCTGCGAGGATGTCAGGCAATGTCCTATGAAGGTAAACACATGTCTGCCATTCCTAGGAAGTGAAAATTTCTATTCACAAAGGAAAAAAAAAAACCCTTGTATAAGAATGTTTGTCCAATCTTAATTCATAGTAGCTCCAACCTGGACACAACTCAATTATTATTTGTAGAAGAATAGATAAAATATTCTCCATTAATACAGTAGAATATACTATGTATCAATAAGGGAAAAAGTACTGATGATAGAATGGCATTTCTGAATCTCAAAAATATTTAGCTAAGTAAAGGATGCAGAGAGGGAAGAGTGTGTACTGTGCGATCCCAGGTACGTGAAGTCAGAGAAGAGGAAAATCTGTCTATAGAAATAGCAACGAGAAGAAAATTTCATTAGTTAGGGTGAGGGGGTGAGAGAGGGGGTAAAAGACACCAGAAAATATTTGGGGTGATTAAAAAAATTTATTTTTTCTTTTTCTTTTCTTTTTATGCCTTTTCTTTTCTTTTTCTTTCTTTCTTCCTTTTTTTTTTTTTAGATAGTGTCTGTCTCACTGGGTCATCCTGGGTAAAGTGCCATGGCATCACAGTTCACAGCAGATTCAAACTCCTGGGCTCAAGCCATCCTCCTGCCTCAGCCTCCTGAGTAGCTGGGACTAAAGGTTCCTGCCAGTAAATGGGGCTAATTTTTCTATTTTTAGTGGAGACAGGGTCTTGCTCTTGTGTAGGCTGGTCTTGAACTCCTGAGCTCAAGTAATCCACCTGTCTTAGACTCCTAGAGTGCTGGAATTATAGGTGTGAGCCACCACGCTTGGCCTATTTTCTTATTTTATATAATTACAGAAATTCGTAAAACTGTCAAAGACCTCAAGTTACATATTGAGAGTGTGTGTATTTTAGTGTATGTAAATTATGTCTCAACTGCATTTAAAAAAGAAGTAACAAGGATTGAAAATCTTTGTCTTAAAACTCAATTATCACGCTCTTTTAAGGTCTCTGTCTCACACTCCCTATCTTTGAATTTTAGGGTCAAGTGAGGAAAGAGTAAACTGAGGGTCAAGTGGGAATACGGACAAAATAATTCAATACTGGACATTTTTGTAAGGAGAGGGCTACCGCCCAACACCTCAACTGTGTCCCCATGTTTGGGAAATTCCCTGCTTTTAGGGACTGATCCACACAAAATACACATATGCCTGCAAAGAGGTAGCTCTGGGCACCTCAGCCAGATGAACCAGTCAGATGCAGCAGCCCCAGGCTTCAGATGAGGAACCAGGCAGGGGGTCACAGGAGAAGCAGGGTGGTTACTGCACCCAGAGTTACTCGCAACGGCCGTGATAGTTCATAACATTGACTCTGTGCCATGCACAGGCTGCCGTCAGCCTCCTCACCCCGGTATGCTTTGGAGCCTGATTCTCAGCCTTGCTGTGAGTCTATGAGAAATCCTTTATGCTTTCAATAATCCAGCAAAGAAATATGATGAAAGCAACCTAAAGGAAGAAGGTTTCCTTATTTAACCTGTGAGTGTTAGCACAGTTGTGAGCAAATCATAGCATTCACCACACCTCTTATCTGTTGTAACATTTAACTTTAGCTCTTTCCCTTTACATTTAGTGTAAGAAGTCTGATTTTGGAAGATTAAATTTAAGAATATCCATGTGGCCAGGCTCACACCGGTAATCCTAGCGCTCTGGTAAACTGAAGCGGGTAGATCCCTTGAGCTCAGGACTTCAAGACCAGTCTGGGCAAGAATGAGACCTAGTCTCTAACAAAAGTAGAAAAAGTAGCCGTACTCTGTGGCAGGTGCCTGTAGTTCAGGAGGCTGAAGGGGGAGCATGGCTTGAATTCAGGAGTTTGAATTTGGCTCGGCGCCTGTGGCTCAAGTGGCTAAGGCACCCGCCACATATACCTAAGGTGGTGGGTTCAAATTCAGCCCGGGCCCGCCAAACAACAGTGATGGCTGCAACCAAAAACTAGCAGGGCGTTGTGGTGGGTGCCTGTAGTCCCAGCTACTTGGGAGGCTGAGGCAGGAGACTTGCTTGAGCCCAGGAGTTGGAGGTTGCTGTGAGCTGTGATGACACAGTACTCTACCCAGGGGGACGGCTTGAGGCTCTGTCTCAAGAAAAAAAAAAAAGGTTTGAAGTTGCTGTGAGCTATGATGTTGCCACAGCACTCTACCCAGAGCGACAGAGGGAGCCTCTGTCTCAAAAAAGAAAAGCCAGAACAAACAAAAAAAACCGCATAATTTTCATGTTGGTGTTAACAACATTTATTTTAATTGGCTTCTAATTGTTTGATAATTCATATTAATTTCTACGTGTGGACGGAATCATGGCACCATTCCACCTAGTCTTACCGTTACACTTAGTTGCTAATTGTTACAAATTCTCCACTCCCAAATCCATGCCGAAATGTGACTTACAAAACAAAAAATTATACATTAATTTAGATGGTAATAAATCAGCATACGACTTCATGTGACTAATGTTGACCCAGTCTTCACTAACTTTGTGTTTAGGGAGGGAGGGTGTGCCAGGCAGTGTTCAAAGTACTGCAGCCCCATCAGCAACCAAGATTAGACAAGGTCCCTGCCCTCACGGAACTGACTGCCTGAGACAGAGTCAGAACATGAGCAGGTAGATGAAAAAGAATACAATTTTTTATAATTGTAAAAATTATCACTATGGAGAAGTTTGGCATAAATGTGGCTAATGAGAAAAGAATGATTGGGTAAGAGGGGTTGACCTTAGGAGACAGGGAAAGGTTCCTAAGGAGGTAAATTTATTCTGAGAAGTAAATGATGGGTTGACATGAACAGAAATGTCAAAGTTATATTCCACAGCATACACACACTACATTTTATTAATCTACTCATGATTCATGGGCATGAGGGCTGTTTCCACATCTTTGGGACTATGAATTGTGCTGCTACAAACATTTGAATGCAAATGTCTTTTTTATAGAATGACATTTTTTCCTGTGGGTAAATACTCAGTGGGGGGGGGCACCAGATCAAAGTAGGTTTGTGGTATCTCTATGCAACTTTCCAGAGAGGCTGGACTGGTTTGCAGTCCCATGGACAGCGAGTAAGTGCTGCTTTCTCTCCGCAGAATCCAGACCTGAATCTGTTATTTGGCGACTTTTATAAAAAAGCCATTGGCTGATATCTCACTGTGGCTTAGATCACCACTTCCCTGATGAATATAAACTCTGAGCATGTTCTCATGTGTTTATTGGCTTAGTCTGACTTTGCTGGAAAAGCTTCGGTGAATGTCTTGTGCCCACTTTTTCATGGGGTGTTTGATGTCTTCTTACTCATTTGTGTGAATTCTTCATAGATTCTGGTTTTTAGCCCTTTATTGGATAGACGGGATGCAAATATTTTCTCCCGTTCTAGTAAAAAAATGTATAAGTGAAATCTACACACTCAGCAAAAGTTACTCCTTCTGAGGAAAAAAAAGTCAGAACATCTGGACCTGGGGGTTTCTAATTGTCCTCATAGTGATGTTTCTGACCCCTGAAAAGGAATGGAATACTTTCCAAATCTAATTGAGAATTCTGTGGAATAAATGTCGTCGTGATCCTGATGATACAGGAGGTGAGAAGGAGGAGGAAATGGATCAGAAAGAGAACAGAGAAAGAGGAGGAGCGGTGAGGGCGGAGGGAGTGGATCTGACACTCCAGGCGGAGCAGCCACAAACTTGATGCATGGTCAATTCTTTCAAGCTTAAAAAATAACTTCTGGGGCGTCACCTGTGGTGCAAGGAGTAAGGCACAGGCCCCATGTGCCAAGGGTGGCAGGTTCAAACCCAGCCCCGGCCAAAAAAAGCCCTGTAAAAATAAATATAAATAAATAAATAACCTCTGACCTACCATTCCGGCCATTTTGCTTTAAAGTATTTGCAGAAAGCTGGATAGTGCTTCCATGGTCCGTGTTTTCTGGAAATTTTAGGTCCTCTAAATTTCCTTCTGTGCTCAGCCTTGCAACTTCCAATTCTGTTAATAGCAAAGAGATGTCAGTGGTCACTGAGAAACATGCCAAGTTTACAAGAATTTCCCCACCACCGAAGTAGCTCTGGAATCAAAGCATTAGAATTCTTGCTTTATTGGTCACACTTTATAGTAATTCAATCTCTAAAAAAGTATACTGTTAATATTTTAAAATGGTTTTCAAAATAAGGCAAATAGAAGCTATTAAAATCATGCCCTATATGAATAACAAGGCTTCAAATTTAAAATTCAACGTCAAATCCTGATGTGTTATCGTTGTCCTTAAGTTAAAATGCAATATTTTATGAATTAAGTAAAAAAAAATTTAATATTAATTTACCTTTAAATCTAATACATTTGAGACAGCTTTAACAAATCTTCTGAAATGAAATTGTCAGCTATATTCTAAATCACAATACAAATAGATTTATACTCTTTATGAACCAAATAACACAATTATCAGCTATGGTTTCCTCTTCACTCAAAAGACTTATTTAGTTACAGTATAGAATCTAAGGATACTTGTATTATAAATAAAATAATCTATAAGTCCTGTTTGAGGAGGATACAACCTCAAATTTTCAATGGTATAAGATATACATAAATATATAAATATACCAAAATTCTAAAAATATAAATGGACCTTACTCTAAAAGTGATCTCAGGCTTATACAGCCAATATTGGAATTTCCTAAGGAGGAGAAAGTACATGATTTTAAATCCTTTTAAGCCAACGACAGGTGAGGTCCTCTTTTTATTTTATTTTATTTTTTTTGAGACAGAGTCTCAAGCTGTCAGGCTGTGTAGAGTGCTGTGGCATCACAGCTCACAGCAACCTCAAAGCCTTGGGCTTAAGCAATTCTCTTGCCTCAGCCTCCCAAGTAGCTGAGTATAGGGTCCCACCACAACGCCCAGCTATTTTTTGATTGTAGTTGTCATTTGTTTGGCAGGCCTGGGCTGGATTCGAACCTGCCAGGTCTGGTGTATGTGGCTGGTGCTCTAGCCGCTGAGCTACAGGCATTGAGCCACCCTCTTTATTTTAGAAAAAGAACAACTAATCTCCACTGAAATGAAGCATCACTCATCTCTGGGACAGTATGCAGGCTCTCTCTTCTTTCCCTCCTGCTCTACAAGGGTGTCTGGGCCTTCTGCAGCACAAAGGTCACTTACTAATGTTCTCCGTGTTCTCTCTGACAATGTCCGTCTTCAGAAGGTTATCAGCCAGCACAAAAGCACTTTCCTCCACCGTGTCGAGCAGCATGGTGGCTGCACGCAGCTGATCACTTGTTGTCAGGTCCCTCCACGCGTTCAGAGCTTGTGGCTGGAGGAGGTTGTTAACCGTCTCGACCATGGCCTACAGGAGGATGAAAAGAATGACAGAGGTCTCTAGTGAACCCACACAGCTGTCAGAAATCCAGGGGCGCATGCTGCCCGGCACGCAAGGATCAGCACTGTGCATGAGTTCAGCATTGTCCCGGCCTCCCCTGTGACATGCTGTGGCAGGAGCATTCATTATTTTTGTTCTCTCAAACCTGAGCTGAGATTTTTCAAGGCAAGAGGAAAACCCGTTCTTATTTTGAAGGACAACAAATAGAGCCTTGCTTGCTTCTTAAGAGTCAATAGCCCAGCCTTGATTAAGACTATGCTCACATAATTAAACTATTTGGCTAGGGAACTGTTGATAAGCCACGTAATCCAATGGTTTCATCCCCATCACCCAGAGAAAATGACTTTTTTTCCTATACATCACCATAGAACTAGATGCTGAGCATGACAGAAATTAAAAGAATTTCTGTAGACAGGACAATCCAGGAGTTTGTCGCCTGTATGTTGAAGACGCACTGAACAAATTGATGGGTTTTTTTTATCCAGCTAATAAAATGTCAGAATGGGGAAAATATCAAAGTAGACACACTCCCATAGGGAGAAAAACCTTCTTTATGCTGTTTTCAACTAGGAGGGGAATAAACAGTTGGACCTCACTACCTATGGCTATCCGGTGTTTTATCTTTAAAAAAAAAAATCAGCAGTAGGTAACATCACACAGAGAGAAAAAAACACCACAGTTCACATCGCTTCCACCAAAAGAATCATCTCTGTAGTTACAATTTATGTACTTCCTGTGGCTTGCTTAATCCTCTAGGTTACAATGAGAGAACAGTTTTCCCAATAAGGTCATTCAAACATAGAGAATTGCCAAATAGAAAAATACAGTACCTGCAGGTTGAATGTGATCATCCCTGAACCCATTCATTCTGAAATATGCATCTAGTCCAGAAAGAAAGTTGAATAAAAAGCCAACACAGACACAGTTTTTAGGCAGCACAGAAGTGTTTAAACCAGGACTCGCATCCCTGGCACACTGGCAGAGAGGAGGGGAGAAACAGAGAAACTCCTTTACAGCACAGAGGTTTCTGCTGGCTGGCGTTTTCATAGTAACCAAGGAACAACTGTTAAAAATTCAGCTTCAGAATGAAACACCTTGGCTGCCAATTAACACCAGCTTCAAAACCTAATTTGCCTTTTTATAAAAGTTGTTTTTCTTGATATCTTCCCAGCTATCCCAAGTTCTTGCCAAAAATCAGCATCAATGTACGTTTGAGTAAAATAGTCTCAGTCGCAACTTGCTTATTGTGCATCATTTTGTAAGGAAAAACACAAACAAACTGGGAAATTCTCTCATGAATTCAAAGGATGGGAGTCTTCACAGAGTGTGTTTAGGTTGCCATTTGTTCTGGGTGTAAAGCAGGGCCCGGTAACCACAGAAAAGTATTTCCGGATCACAACAAAATGATCTGCTTTCCAGGAAACTCTCTGTGAGGGTCCTGCCAACAGGATATGCCAAAAAAGAGGGGCCAGAGAAGAGATGAAAAAAAGTTTAGATATTTTCTAAAACCCAAGCAGAGAACACAGATCTCTTTAGTGCAAAAAAACGTTGTTTTAGGGAATAGAGGAGTCTCTGAATTCATTAGAAATGCTCTGAAAATCCCCCATGTGGCAGAAATCGTGCCAGGTCACTGTGCCGCAGGCGCCTTAGCTGCTAATGATCTTAATGACTAGTTAATAATTTTATAACCGTTATTTTAAATCTCATGTCAAGGAAAAAAAACTATCAGGGATAACACAATATTTCAGTCTTGTCCTTCATGACTTTTTTTATTTAAAAAAAAAATTGAAGAAAGAAAAATTGAAAATTGAAGAAAAAAAAAGAAACAATTATGGCCAACTTGCAGGATGTGCTACAAAAGAAATTGTTCCAAGACTAACTTGTGGGAGAGCAGAAAGCCTGAATGAATCAATAACGAGTGTGGAGGTCGAGTCAGTAATCAAAACCCTTCCAACAACAACCACAACAGCAAATGCCCAGGACCAGATGGCTCCTGCAGCAAAGCCTACCAAATCCTTCTGTATTTAAGGACAAATTAACAATCAATCCTTCCTGAACTCCTCCAAAAAATGAAAGCGGCGAGAACACCTCCAAACATATTTGGTGAAGCCAGCATGACCCTGACATCAAAGCCAGACAAAAAGACCCTAAGAAATGAAAACTGTAGGTCAAATCCCTTCTCAGTGAAGATGTGAAAATCCTGAACCAAAAACAAGCAAACCAAATGAAAAAGTACATTAAAAGGATAATACTGCACTTCACAGCCAAGCAGGGATTTATCCCTGGAACGCAAGGATAGCTCAACCCTAAAAATCAATCCATGCGATACACATTAACAGAAGAAAGGATTACATTCCATGATCATCTTAACAGAGGCAGAAAAGGCATTTGACAAAATTCTGCGTCTTTTCATCATTAAAACTCTCGACCAACAAGGAATAGAAGGAAATTTTCTCAACATAATAAAGGCTCCAAAGCCCTCAATTAGCATCATACTCAACCTCAAAAACCTGAAAGCTTTTCCTGTTATGATCAGAAAGAAGACAAGGACGCCACTTCTGTTCAATATAGTACTGAGGACCCCAACAGAGCAATAGGCAAGTAATAATAATAACACAAGGTGTCCAAATTAGAAATGAAGGCGTACAATTGCCCCTCTTTGCAGACAGTACGATCATGACACCATGTAGGAAGATGACAGACTCCATCAAAAACAAAGTTTCATGAACCTGCAGATAAAACTGTGTCACTGAGGAATCTACGCTGACGACAAAGAAATCAAAAGCACACTGATTAATTTACCTTAGGTTTGCAAGTGAAAATTTATAAGGTTTCATCATTATTCACAGTTATAAATTTTAAATGCAGTTTGAACAATTGTATTCTCCCAAATAAGACAGAGTCCATACAGAAGTTTTTATTGAAGCCTAAATAATTTCCGAGTTTATCTTTAACACCACATGAAGTATTTGGTCCTAGCCAGGTACAGTGGCATGAGCTTGCAGTCCTAGCTATGTGGGAGGCTGGGACAGGAGGATTGCTTGAGTCCAAGAGTTCAAGTCTGGCTTGAGCAACATGAGACCCTTTCCTATGGCCTCCTGTGGGAAGGCCAGAAAGCTTCACTTAGTACGTGCAAATTGTTTCTGATAACTGCTATATAGCCACACTGAAATGAGGTCTGAAAGTAATAATTCCCTGGCCACGGAACCTTCACACTCTGATCGCTAACACAACTCCAAAGACCCTACTTCCTGAAGCCTTGAGGAAACATGAGTAAAGATGACATGTGTATTAAATAGTTCTTTTTTTTTTTTTTTGAGACAGATCCTCAAGCTGTCCCCCTGGGTAGAGTGCTATGGCATCACAGCTCATAGCAACCTCCAACTCCTGGGCTCAAGAGAGTCTCCTGCCTCAGCCTCCCAAGTAGGTGGGACCACAGGTGCCCACAACAATGCCCAGCTATTTTTTGGTTGCAGCCGTCCTTGTTGTTTAGCCGGCCCCGGCTGGATTCGAACCCACCAGCTCAGGTGTATGTGACTGGCGCACTAGCCACTTGAGCCACAGGCGCTGAGCCTATTAAATAGTTCTTAATGAGTCTTCTGGAAGCTTGAAAAAACTGACCATCTTTGTGCTAGTGAGATAGTACAATTAAATCCATCCCAGTAGCTTTAAAATCATCAATTTATTTCAGCTTGTAAAAGGTTGTGATATGTCTCTATTGCCAGTTAAGTGAAAGTAAATCAAACAGTCACAACTCCACAATAATAAAGTGTACCTAGGTTTGGTTTCTCTCACACACTCACACATCTGTATTTTACACAGAAACTATGACATCTGGTCATGAGGTAACTTTTCTCCTTTTAAATTAGTTATTTGTATTCCTTTCATTAGCTCGATGTAAGACTTATCACAGTTAAATTTGAGGGCAAGTTGGGATGGATATTACCTTTACATTATAGAGTTTACTGACAAAACTCTAAGTGACTTTTTACTATTTCTAAAAGTCAAATATAAATTAGAGTCAACAGCCATGCAAAGTCACACCGGGATCAGAGACATACGACATTCTTCTAGACAACTAGTGTGTATTTTCCTGACATGACATTATTGGAACTTTTATTAAATTCAGAACTTAGGAAAATCCATTTTGATTAGTTTTGTTCATAGCATATAAACTTGGTATGTTTGTTAGGGCTGTTACATACTTTAGACTTACAATTTATATGCCTCAAAAAGGAAAATTTACTTGTTTGCTATAACTACTGTGAAAATTTGGGTGGAAAAGAGCTGTATATCCTTCTAGTGATAACTTCTGTAATTATTCCAAAAGAATGTGCTTGGGAAGTAGCCTGAGATTCCTTTAGGTGACATTTTGATTACTCCTTAATAAAGTTACATGATTTTTATTATTAAATCATTCATAATGGTATACACAATAGGAAAACTGAAAGCATCCTCTTTTATTTCTTTAACATTTTTGTTATGTCTCCCAAAAATTCTTCTCAGAGAATAACATACTCAGATAGCACGTGGTTTGGAAGGAAGGCGGGCTGGAGAGAATCTAGAGGACAGAGTTCAGAATATACAAAAGAATCACCGGTAAGAAAGACATCAGTGACACATCTTACCCAGGTGAATGTCAATCTCAAACTCGGAGGTAAGCAGAACCACCTGGGGAACTTAATTATCTCACTTCTTCCATTGAAAAATTGCAAAAATACATAACTCAATAAAAGGAATGACTTGTGAAAAGATGTATGCTTTTTCACGGTTGCGTTGTTTTGAAAACCATCTTTCTAAACATGCATGAGTTCATTCAGGTTTTAGCTCAAATTCTGTCTGCTCTGAGAGGTCCTCCCTTAAGTCTTCCATTTAAATCTATTACCTGTTGGTTTTCTTTCTATCATCCACATACATCATTATCTCAAAGTATTGCATATTTTATTTACCTACGTGACTATAAGATATCCCTCACTGGAGAAATGGCAAGCCTCATGAGGGAATCCCTCTCATTCACAGGGGTGAGAAGCAGTGTTCTTTAACTCTTGGCCGAGTCATTTGCCATCCTACAAGATTCATACTCAAGTCATTTTTCACCATACTCATACTAGCAGAAAAAAAATTCCGGAGATATTGATTTAATGAGTATAAGAGCAAAGAGAAACTACGAGTGATAAAATCTATTAACTAACCAACGTTTTCTAAAGCATTCTCACTTCAGAGACTCAATAGTATAACGGGTTCTTTTTCCATTTAGGTTGCTAAAACAAATACCTTCCCATGAATAATTTATAAGCACCAGAAGTTTATTGCTCAGTTTTGCAGGCTGGGAGGTCCAAGATCAAGGCACCAGGAGGTGCCGTGTTTGCTGAAGTCTCATTCTCTGCTTCATCACACGGTGCAGGGGAGAAACAAACTCTCTTGAGCTCCTAATTTATAAGGGCACTAATCCCATTCATGAGGGCTCCACCCTCTGACCTACTTTCCTCCCAGATGCCTCACCTCCAAATACCACTACACTGGGAATTGTTTCAATGTAAAAATAATGGCAGACACCAACATCCAGAGCATAGCGGGCTCCCACTTACATGCTTAATTCATCTTTAATAGAATTATCTATATTTTCATCTGGATTTCTTATTAGATTATGATGCCCTCAGGGAAGAGATCAAGTTCATTTGTGTTTTCCCAGAGTAAGTCTTATTGCCTTGATATATTTTGATTACTTCTTAATACTTATCATACAAAGTTATCTTATTTTTATTATTAAATCATTAGTAATCGTATACACAATAGAAAAATTAAAAGAATCTTCTTTTATTTCTTTAACTTTCTTGTACGTCTCCCAAAGAATCTTCTGAAAGAATAACATACTCAGATAGCACCTGGATTGGAAGGAAAATGGGCTGGAGGAAATTATGAGGACAGAGTTCAGAAGAAGAAAAACTGAACCCCGGCCCAGCGTAGTGATGCCCACTTGTAATCCCAGCTCTCTGGGAGGCTGAAGCAGGTGGATCACTTGAGCTCAGATCAAGACCAGCCTGATTAAGAGCAAGATCCTATCCCTCCTAATAACAGAGAAAACTAGTCATTGTGGTACATTCCTAGCGTCCCAGCACTCAGGAGGCTGAGGCAAGAGGATCGCTTGAGCCTAAGAGTTTGAGGTTACTGTGAGCTATGATGCCAGGGTGCTCTACCACCCAGGGCATCAGAGTAAGAATCTGTCTAAAAAAAAAAAAATAATTAAAGAAAAGAAAGAAAGAAAGAAAAAAGAAAAGAAAAAAAAAGAGCCCCAGTAAAGAATACAGATTGCTATGAATAACAATGTATCCTATGAAAAGGATTCCCATAATGGCCCAAAGTGAACTAATGCAAACGCTCAGTGATTTTATTAGAGGTTTTAATAAATATGTATGATGGGCAAAGAACTGTTGGATGAGTTTAGGAAGGGAAGGAAAGCATGAAATCTGCCCCCAATCTGCCTATGCCCCAAAGCAGGTCAGCGTAAGGTAGATCTAACAACCCGCAACACATGGAATGGAAGGTAAGAGATTTTGGAGGGAAGGGATCAAAAATTAAATAAATAAATAAACTTGCATTGACTTTGAAAAGAATATTCAAAGCTAAAGTACACAGTAAACAAGTTGTAATAAAAAAGCAAGTTATTATTACGCAGCCCATTTGAAAGTGAAGAGGGATAACCTCACTTAGCAGATAAATTTAAAATAATAAATAGACGGAATCCTTTGAAAACTGCCCAGTAATATCAGTTATATTTTACGCGACTTCCACATTTTTGTTTTTGATAGTCCTTAATGCAACATGCTTTACCAATATATACCATAATCAGGCCGGGCACAGTGGTCACGCCTGTGATCCCAGCACTCTAGGAGGCCAGGAGGGTGGACTGCTTCAGCTCAGGAGTTGGAGACCCTGTCTGTACTAAAAATAGAAAAATTAGCCAGGTGCTGCCAAGCATACCTATAGTCCCTGCTACTTGGGAGGCCAAGGCGGATGGCTCACTTGAGCCTGGGATTCTGAGGTTGCTGTGAGCTATGATGGGGCCCCTGTACTGTGTAGCCTGGGCAACAGAGTGAGAGTCTTGAATTTAAATTTTTTAAATGAAATCATAGCTGTGTACATTAATGCAATCATGGGGTACAGTGTGGTGCTTTCATATACAATTTGAAATATTTTCATCAAAACTGGTTAACTTAGCCTTCAAGTCATTTTCTTAGTTATTGTGTTAAGACGTTTATATTCTACTTTTAGAAAAATTCACTTGTACCCTTGTGAGATAAACCCTAGAGGTGATCCTTTCAATCACCCTCCCTCCACCTATCCACCCTTCTCCCCTCCCCTACCCCTCCCCATATTCTTAGGCTATAATTAGGTTATAGCTTTCATATGAAAGCTATAAATTAGTTTCATAATAGGGCTGAAGACATTGGATACTTTTTCTTCCATTCTTGAGATTCTTTGCTAAGAAGAACATTTTCCAGCTCCATCCATGTGAACATGAAGGAGGTAAAGTCTCCATCTCTCTTTATAGCTGCATAGTATTCCATGGTATTGAATGCGCCCGATCTCATCTGACCTTGGAAGCTAAGCAGGGTCGGGCCTGGTTAATATTTGGATGGGAGAGTCTTGAATTTAAAAGAATATATATATAATATATATGCATGTGTGTATACACACACAAACACCATAATCCTTATGTTGAACAATACTGTACTCTGCTAATACTCTTGCTGTATTATATATAATTTTGTTTAAATATTTTTCTTCCTGTGTAAACCTTAGGATATTTTGAGAAAGAGAATAAGCCTTCAGGTTCCTCTGCTCCCATCTGTTATTTTACGACTAGATGTTTCACATATACTGTTTCTATAGGAAAATAGTACAAGCATTGATCGCGAAGGTGGTTTTCCCAGGGTGAGGCTTCTCCATGTGCTGACCCCTGCCATTCCCCAAATGTGGAAAACTCAACTTTATAATGTGTGGTGCGTGGGGGAATGCATTTGTGCTTTCCCCTGGTAAAATAATAATAACATTAATAATAATTATTATTTTTAAAATAATATTAATGAATAATAGTTATTATTATTTAAAAATAATAATTTGAAAAAAGTAAAAGCACAAATTCTTTTTTTTTTTTTTGAGACAGAGTGTCACACTGTCACCCCAGGTAGAGTGCAGGGCCATCATCATAGCTCAGTACAACCTCACTTGGCTCACGTCATCCTTCTGCCTCAGCCTCCTGAGTCACCAGAGAGACAGGGTCTCACTGAGGCTGAGGCTGCTCTTGAACTCTTGACCTCAAAAGATCCTTCGGCCTTGGCCTCTCAGAGTGGTAGGATTACAGGCATGAGCCACCAGGCCTGGCCTTAATTCCTTATCTTTCACTTCTTGATATAAAGTTTATCTGTTAAGAATAAAGTAGAATAGAAATAAAGTTTAAAATCATTACTGAGCTGGGCACATTGTACTCCAATCTGTGTTCGGATATTGATTCAAATCAAAATTTTAAAGGTCAAATGTTAGAAGAGTCTTCAAAGCAGTTTATAACTGGCAGGGTTTTTTATTACAAGTTGAGTGACTGGTATTTACACATCTGATCAATAAACCTCAGGTACTTTTTATAACCGCTGTCATTTAATATTATTAAGCATATAAAAACTACTAATCTCCAAGCTGCCTTTTATATAACAGTGACATGCTGGCATTTTCAAGTCTCAATCGGATTGCATAACATGCTGACCTTAATGTAGTGATGAGGATCTTTAAGAGCTGAACCACACGAAATTAAAATAGCACAGAAAACACTGTCTCTTTAACAGATTCCTTGTTTAAAAAAACTATTGTTTGGGGGCAGTGCCTGTGGCTCAGTGGTTAGGGTGCCAGCCCCATATACCAAGGGTGGAGCCCAGGCCAAACTGCAATAAAAAAATAGCCAGAGGTGGTGCCTATGGCTCCAAGGAGTAGGGCACCAGACCTATATGCCAGAAGTTGCAAGTTCAAACCCAGCCCCGGCCAAAAACTGCAAAAAAACAAACAAACAAACAAATAGCTGGGCATTGTGGTGGCGTCTGTCCCAGCTACTCAGGAAGCTGAGGCAAGAGAATTGCCTAAGCCTAGGAATTGGAGGTTGCTGTGAGCTGTGACAGCACGGCACTCTACTGAGAGCAATAAAGTGAGACTCTGTCTCTACAAATAAATAAATAAACTCTTACTTTAAAAAAAAAACTTGTTTTTAGTAAACTGTATTTGATTCTATCACTTTTTTATTCTAGTTTAGCTTAGGATAAAATGACCAAATGCTGTCAAATAAATCTATGTTGTGTTACAAGAATTAAATGGAGCTAGAGACACAATCTTACGGCTAACTCGACATTCAGTCAACAAATGTTAACTGAGCACTTTCGGCGTGGACGTCAGTGGAGATGCAGCAAGAAAGACAGATGATTTCCCTCCCCTCAAGGTGATAACAGCAGAGTGAGGACACACAATTAAATGAGCAATTAAAATCCAACAGGACAAGCATTTTAATGATGGAAACAGGAGGCTTAAACTCTGTCTTAAAAGGCCCCGTGAAGTAGGAGAATCCCAAGCTGAAATTCAACAGCGATTAGAAACTGGGGCACAGTGAGAGAATAGGCCCTTCAGAAGAAGCAAAAAAACCTTCTGTCTCAGAGAACAAAGAGTGCCAGGCGGTGGCCTGGGAAGTGAAGGCCAGACTCCAAAGAAGCTTCTGTACCACATTTGAGGTATTTGCAATTCTTCCTAAAGGCAATGGTCACTAAAAGAATTACAGTGGGGTGTCACCATACATTATAATGGCTAATTTTGAGTTTTTAAAAATGTTTAATGTTTTAGTTTTTTTTTTGAGCCAGATCTTGTTATGTTCTCAGGCTGGTCTCGAACTCCTGGGCTGAAGCAATCTCCTGCCTCAGCCTCCCGAGTAGCTGGGATTACAGGTGCACACCACCATACCCAGCAATAATCGTTAATATTAGTTGGGGATATTCCAGACCCAGATGTGTTTGCCTAATATTGCATCAGCTCCTCTAATTTCCATGATAACCTTGCAAAGTAGAAATTATCATTATCTTCATCTTACGATGAGAAAAAGAGACTCAGAGAAGTGACTTGCTAAATATTAATGAACTAGTATAGGGTAGACCAGAGTTCAAAGCTTTGTATCTTCATTCTGAAGGTAAAGAAAAGCCGAGATCCCAGAGATATTTAAAATGACTTCTTAATTAATCAAAGTCGGTTGGTATGGAATGAAAGCAGTACGATACTTAGAACTTGTGGTAGGAATGAAGTAGCACTCACTTAAAATGGGGAAAAAGGAAGAGTAGCAAATCTTTGCTTTCTAAAAGGCAGTGGGTTTAAGGACCATGATGAATTCAGGTTTGCCTATTTTGAACACAAAGTACAGACTCATGCACTCCATAATTTAGTAAATCGCGAACCACATGTGGCCTCGTAAGACTAAAGTGGAGCTGCCCTACACACGTGTCCCATTTTTTTCTTTTATCCCGGGTTTTTACTGTGCCTTTTCTATGCAAATATTTGCCATCGTGTCATAGCTGCCTCCGCTATTCAGGGCAGCAATACACTGCACAGGGTTGTAGCTCAGGAGTCGTAGCTGTACCACATAGAATGGATGGGTATACATGCCCTGTGATGTCCAAACAATGCATTTCTCAGAATGTATCCTAATTCTTAATCTACCCATGATTATAACCTGAATAGCACTGGGTCTGGACAGGCCTGAAGTTCACACAAGATACCTGTTCTGGACGTGTAATGCAGGCGTCATAAATTCAGTAAGCTTCCTGAAGCCACTGGTACACCTGACATTACTCAGAGACCCTGAAATGAGGAAGAAGAATCGATGGTACCGGAACACTAACAACGCAGAAAAAAATGAAGGAAGGAGAGTCAACAATGAGGACAGAAGAGTAAGTAGCAAGAAGAGCGTGTATTCCAGACATCAAGGAGAGGGGTTTTCATCAGATCAAAGCTACTCAATCATGTACTAATAATAATTCCAGTTCCTCCCCGACCAGGCCACGGGAACGGGCAGAGGAGACACGAGAATGGTTGTAAAATAAAAAGAAAATCATAGAGATGTTGTTTGTGAAAGACAATCAGTACAAGTTTATGCATCGTTACATCAAAGCAAAGCATTTAATCATTTAATAAATAAGTTTTGAACACTTCATAGGTGCCAGCCCCATCCTAGACACTTGGGAGACACCTGAACAAAGCTGAGAAAAAATGATACTCGCAAGGGAAGCAGAAAAGGGCACAGAGCTGGGAGGTGCAAAGGGCCAGGTAAATAATGGAAAATAGGCAGGTTAGGGGGATGGAGAAGCTTAGGATTCCAACAGGATGGTACAGGCGAGCATCACTGATACTGCAGCAACTCAGAAGAGACGAAGGGGTTGGCCGTGGAGGAGGCAGGTAAAAACCAAGGAAACCTGCATAGACACGGACCTCCGTTCATCACAATATATCAAGGTAGGTTCCTTAGTTTTAACAGAGGAACCACGCTACTGTGAGAGGTTAATAACAGATTAACGTTCGTGTGGATGTACATAGGAACTGTCGGTACCACTCCATCAATTTTTCTGCAAATCCAAAAGAGTTCCAAAAGATAAGTCTTATTGGTTTAACACAGACATGCTTGTAAGCAGTTAAACACTATGGCCCCATACACCGGAGGTGGTAGGTTCAAACCCAGCCCCGGCCAAAAACTGCAAAAAAAAAAAAAGATAGTTTGAAATACTTTAAAAATTTTTTCTACACAAAATGATTAATCTCACACAATGAAAAAAAAAAAAACTCTAATCTACATTTAGAGCTCAAATGCAATCGTAGTGTTGTCGTAAGTCTGCAGTAGGTTACGCCGTCAAATCGGGGTGAAGATTTCATTGTGCCCATTAAGTGAGATGAAGCTGAAGCCCTTCACATGCGTTTGAGAACGGCAGTTTTCCAAGACGTATCTGGTGTTAGACACAGAATCACTGGTCGCCCTGCCCACCCACAAAGCCACACCTCGGAATGTAGCATTTGGCTCTGCAAACAGGCTCGCCCGTGAGATACTTTCAGAAGAAGGTGGGGAGTCCCTGTGAAGTACTTAAAGGGGAAAATCCTCAGTTTGTGACTAGTCTGTATCCGTCTTCCTGTCTGGAGATTAGCAGGACGTGCTGACTGGAGCCCAGGTAGCCACCGGGTCATCCCCAGGATGGAAACCCACTGGCTACAGGTCACGGAGCTGAAAAACAGATGCGGCCTCAGTGTCTGAAGACATCGTGGGGTTTTAAGCTGGTCTTTGACCCCCTCATCTATTATCTTTTTATGCGCAAGAATAAAGCCCTGTTCATTTAAGCTACCACAGTTAAGTTTCTGTTCGTACCCACTACACAAAATTCACACATTAGATAAGCAAAAAATATAAAAATTGTAACTCTGTCGGGAACAGTCTTAAGAAATCATTTGTTTGGTTCCGAGCCATCAGGCAACTACTTTACTGCAAATTAGACTTTAAAAATTCCATCTCTTTTCTGACCTGTACCCAAAAAGCTAATGATAGTTTCACAAAGTACAATCTTAAATCTGTAATGCTGTTTCTAATATCTTTTTCCCTCTGGTTAGCTATGTAATCATAAAGCTATTAAAGAAATGGCAAAGTCAACTGATGTGTCTCCTCTTGGATTTGCATAGAAATAATATCTATTTGTATTTTAGGTATTAAGGCTTTTCTGAAGCAAACATACATTCAGAAAGCAGTGACGTTAAAGAATGGACATCCAGGAAAAGTTTTACAATTAAGCAACGACCCAGGTTTTGATCAGGAAATTAAATGAGAGGATACAAGTGGATGAGAAGAAGAGAGAAAACGTTTTTGTTTTAGATGCAAACATTTTATTTAAAAACAGAAGTGCACATTTCCCCCCCGCCCCATTAGAATTACTTCCCAAAGCATTCACTTGCCATGCGCATAGCTAAAAACAACAGATGGGGCTTGGAGCCTGTAGCTCAGCAACTAAGGCACCAGCCACATACACGGAGGCTGGGGGGTTTGAATCCAGCCTGGGCCAGCTAAACAACAATGACAACTACAACAAAAAAATAGCCAGGTGTTGTGGCAGGAGCCTGTAGTCCCAGCTACTTGGGAGGCTGAGGCAAGAGAATCGCTTAAGCCCAAGTGTTTGAGGTTGCTGTGAGCTGTGACGCCACAGCACTCTATCCAGGGCAACAGCTTGAGACTCTGTCTAAAAATAAATAAATAAATAAAAATAAAAACAACAGATGGAACATTCATTTATTTATAGGAAGTATTCAGAATGGTAGGGGCAGAATTGACTCTGTACAGCAGCCGTCTTTGCCTGACCAGACACCCTCACTGTGGGGAATGTGCAGAGATTCCCAGAACGATGTCCCTTCTACGTCACAGCAGGATGTTCACCATTGGTATCTGCTATCATCCTTGGGACGTCTGCAAATTATTAGGTTTGTGAATTGACCTGTTCCAGTCCTTCAATCACACCTGATTTTCTCTGCTTACGTTACACATCATTTTCCTGCTGTTTGATTTGACGATACCTTTGTATGTAGCAGCGCTTAACAACTAAAATTTATAGAAAAGGGATTCTTCCAACTACGCTTTATCGAGAGAAAACCACAGGACTTTGGTTCTGTGGATGGAAGTCACTCTCTCTGATCTCAGCGTCATTGAACAATAGGTTGAGGGCATCAGAAACTCGCAGGGTGCAGATTTGTATTTTCTCTCTTACCGACATAAATCAAGAGCTGATTTATCAAGCTGTGAAATATATTAAGTTCACAGGGTTTTAACAAAGGGTTACCAAACCGCAGGGCCCTGCTGTGATTCAAACCACTTTCAGATGTCCTTTTAATTATACTAAATGAAAGTTTGGGTTGGCTTTGATGCTGATGGGCAAACATCGCACTCTCTTGAAAGAGCTGCTGAAAGTACTCCCTGTCGCTGTGGTTAATATACTACGTTGCATGCACACCGGTCGTGCAATGACCAATTTATTCCAGCCACTTTAACAAGGATATCCAGCCTGACAGGCCACGCAGAATAGTATCACCAGTCAAGCAAAGCGGGAATCATCAGAGGACTCTGAAAGCCGTCTGGCATCCACCACAGAGCTCTTTGTCACACAGCCAATTAAGTGACCAAACAAGGAACTTGAAAATACTCATTAATTTCTTCCTAGCAGTATAAACGGAGCTTCCAGCCCTCCTTGTCTTGTGCACGGAAGGCACACAAGTGAAACTGGCATAATGCAATTTGCACTTTGTCAAAGGGGCGAGTGGTGACTTTGCTTCTCGGAAATTAATAACACCCCAAAACATTAAGAACACACGAAAAATGAAAGGAACGGGCAAAAAGGTTTAGATGGTACATGTGATATAACACAGATATCCAGGCTTAGAATTTTTTTAATTAATAGAAAGTTGGTGTTTCCTTGGACTCAGGAAGCCGCACTGCCCTGGTCCTTCTCCTTCCTCAGGGCTCCCCGGGAGTTCTGTGGCTGGTCTCTCTTTTCTCCTTGACCTCTTCACAGTACTCTCCCGGGGCCCAGTCCTAGATTCTTTCCTATCCTCTCCCTACCTTCATTCCCTTGAAGAATTCATCTGGTCCATTGACTGTAAATACACTCAGCTCAACATGACCAAATGGCTCTTTTTCTAAGCTAACTTCTCAGGCTAACTCCATGCTTCTCTATTTAACTGCAGAGTCACCACCTATATTAGATATATAATAAGCATCTCAACTGAACATGCTCCGTGATAAACATGCCCCCAACTTGGTCACAGACAAGTCGTCTCAATAAATGGCGACTTTATGGTTCTCAGGCAAAAAAATGTCCAGTCACCGAACTCTTCTCTCTCTCTCTCTCTCTCTGTCTTCTCATGTGCAATCTCTTGCCAAATCTTTTGTTTTGCTTTATAAAAAGAAAAAATAATCCTGAATCCAGATGACCATCTCAGCATCTAGCACTGGCCAGGACGGTCATCCCACTTCCGCTCTTTCTCCTCCTGGGACAGGCTGCTCCTCACATTCACCTCGTCTGACACCTCCCACAGCCTTGTCCTCTGCTGGAAAGGGCCCTTCAGATCCTGGTCCTGGCTGCCGTGCAGGTTCAAGCCCTGGGATCCTTGTCTTGTTCACGCTGCTCCAGCCACACTGGCCTCCTTAATTGCCAACAGGAATGTCCCCACCTCAGCAACTTTCTGCCCTCTCTGCTGAAATACTCTTGGTCTGTGTCTTGCTTTGAAATATCATGTCTTGCTTTCTGGCCTTAATTTTCTCCATAGCCCTGATCCGTGTCTGGCAGGCCATAGAGGTTACACCCTCGGCGTGTTGTTCACAGTCTGCCACTAGAATTTTTGCCCTAGAAGAGAGAGCAGGTGTTTTGGCCTGGTTTGTCCACGGCTGGCGAGACTATTGGGCAGATGAACTTGACTAGCAATTCTTGGAAATTCTTGTCAGTGGACAGGATGTGAAGCTTTTCCAGTCCAAGACAGAGATGGGTTTTACATTGTCGAAACCAAGGATAGAGATTTCTAGGCCATTACTGACGTGAAACAAACAAAAAAAAATACACTTTTTGAAATGAACAAATTATCGTGCCAAACTGAAATAATAGGAAGGCTTTTTTTTGTATACTCTGTAAGCTTTTAAAAACATAGACCACTTGCCTTACGAAAATTAAAAAAAGAAAGAAGGGGGCGGGTGTTGATGGCTCACACCTGTGATCCCAGCACGCTGGAAGGCTGAGGCAGGTGGATTGCTAGAGCTCAGGAGTTCCAGACCAGCCTGAGCAGAGCGAGACCCCATCTCTACTAAACATACAAATGATTAGCTAGGCGTCATGTTGGGCACCTGTAGTCCCAGCTACTTGAGAGGCTGAGGCAAGAGTCTGCGGTTGCTGTGAGCTATGACACCATGGCACTCTGCCCAGGGGGACAGAGTGAGACTACTCTGTCTCAAAAAAAAAAGAAAGAAAGAAAGAAAGAAAATTAGAAAATCAGATGTGGGTGCTTCTTCTTTATTGAATTTTCAATCTTTCAGTTTTTTCTGATCAGTCTCAGGTTGGGTATGCAGGCACTGATGTGTGTTCTAGCGCTGCCTTAAAGACCTCACATCAATACCAAGACCTGATTACGCTTCCAGCAAGCAAGGCTGACCGCAGACCTTCCAGGGGACACCCATGTCCTCTATGGCTTGGAGGACAAAAAAACTGCTGATAAAAATGAAGATACATTTATTAACTAGGAAAATGTACTGTTTTGGAAACAACAAAAACGAACATTGATAATTCCTCATAGACTTTGCTCAGAAGCATTACTGTTTAACAGACAGCAAACTGAGTCTGGGCGATGAGGAAGAAACACAAATCTGGGTTCCGTGTACCTTTACAGAACACGGAGGCTTCGCTCATAAGCTCTGTGAGGTCATCCGCTACTCCCAGCTTTCATGAAAACCACAAACCTCTCTCTGGAACCACGTGATTCTTGCTGGTTCATGGAGTATCCTTTCCCGACCCCATCCCTTGACTTGAATCAAGATCTTCTGCCTCGGCTCTGTGGCTGGGTGTTGTGGCGGGCACATGTGGTCCCAGCTACTTGGGAAGCTGAGGCAAGAGAATCGCTTAAGCCCAAGAGTTTGAGGTTGCTATGAGCTGTGACGCCATGGCACTCTACCGAGGGTGACAAAGTGAGACTCTGTCTCAAAAAACAAAAAAAACCTTCTGCAATTCACAACCTAGTAGCAGAGTTATAATCAAAAAGACAGAATATAACAAGTCTTGGTTTCATGTGAAGCCTTGAACCACTCGTACATTACTGGTGCCTTGAAAAGGGCAGGGCCACTTTGGAGAACGCACAGTCCCACCTTCAACGTGAAGGTGCTGTATTTTCTATTTGTTTTTTCTCCTCTCAAGATGATAACTTTTCCCCAGAGAAAATTACATTTTAAATATAACCTTAATATGTCATGCAACATAATTAACACATAGCTTTTTGAACTCAGTCTCAAAACAAGATAGAAAAAAAAGAATAGTTGTTTTACTCTGTTCCACCCTGAAATATAGTGCTGAAAAAAACCAATTACTATAAACCAAATATACATCCTGCTTCCTGCCGGCAAACGATGAGGTCAGCCTGCAACAGCGGCATCTTACTGGTTAGGAATGCAAACTTCTGAGTCAAGTATACACAGCTTTAAATTCAGAGCTTCCTCAGTTTGTACTGGGTGACCATTATGAAGGTCATTTATCTTCCCCTGGGCCTTGTTTTCTCAGCTGTAAGTTAGAAATTACAGGCTGGGCTTGGGGCTTACGACTGGAATCCTCACACTCTGAAACACTGAGGCAGGAGGGTGGCTGGAGCACAGGAGTCTGAGGTTGCTGTGAGCTATGATGCTGCCACTGCATAACACCCAGGATGACAGAGAGAGACTCTTGTCTCAAAAAAGGAGTTGCAATATTTCCATTACAGGGTAGTTGTGTATATTAATTAAGAGTGTATACTAATTGCTTTGGATAACGATAGGTGCACAGTTCATAGCTAACAAACATTTATTTATTCTTAATAAAAAATTATGCTTCCTTGTGGTACTGAAGCAGCACAGGACCCCCGTCAGGAGAGGGGCAGTCATGCCATCAGTGCTCCCCGTGTGACCTTGGGCCAGTCCCTCACCTGCTCTAGTTCTCAGTCTCTTCATCCCGAGGTCCTTCTGCCAAAATCACGAAACGGCAGCTGTTGAATATTCATGCGTGAGACAAACCTTACTAATCTTCCCTGGCATAAAACTTAAAACTCTCTTCTCTAATGAGGGTACTGAAGGAACTCAGGATATTTCAGCCCAAAATATGACTCCTTGGGATAAAGAGGATTTTGAATTAAAGGTCCTTAGAAGTCAACAGCCCTTGGAAGGGGCTGTCCCTCTATCTGCATCAGACGGACCCGTCAAAAAGAACAACTGCCTTTCCTTCCTCTCCCTTTATCTCACCCTATTGCAGGAAAGAAGATCAAGAATGAAATCAGACCTGGAACAACTCACTTCAGAGATAATACCTATCTCTTAAGCTAATTTACTTTGTCATGAGAAACATTTACAAGTCAATCTGATTCCCCCATCCATTCATTCTCCCAGGCGTCATTTATCCTCCCCTGAAACCATTTATTGCCGCTCACAGACTTACCCATATCCCATATTCCTCACCCTCCCTCCCCTCTAAAATGAGGGTCTATAACCTTCTGGAACCCACTGGGAAATCCGGCCATCATTCTGAGATTCTCCCCATGTGCACAGTAAATAAATCTATTTCTCTTAATAACCTGCCTTATTGCGAGTTGATCTTTCAGTAAATCTTCTGGGATGAGGAGAAACTCTCACAATTTAAGCCAAAGAAATGGAAGTCATGTGTTTTACTATTACACGTATCAACTTTCATCTTTTGATAGTCAACAAGAATTTTAGTGTAATCTAAAATTACAGCTAAAAAAGGAAAAATAAAATATACTGGACCTAAATTGTTAAGATTGTTGGGATGCCAGCATAAGCACTTTCTGGAGAGTCACATATAATTTGAAAAGTCATACCAGCCACCTTTTAATTTTTGATCTACAGATCAGCTATCATAGTTGACAGCTGACAGTTTAAATTTCACAGTGCTTTATTTGTGTGTGAAATAAATAAAAAGTTGGAAGCAGGAAGATATAAAAGGTGGATCTAGATAATTCATAAAATAGACCCTGAAGCACTAAATAACTGAAAGCTAAATGGATTTATAGCGTCAACATCGACCCTAGAATAATCATTGCTGGTGTCTGGGAAAAGGCCATTATTTTTTAAGAAACTCGTGACGACTAAATAATCATTTCATTTCAAATCTAATGTATAAAGCCATTCAAGTGTATTTCATACCTTTTTCATAGATAGCTCTGAACGTACTCTAAAAATAGATGCAATGAAATAAAAACAATAGGGTACACAAAATAAGTCTTTGGTGGAGCCTGTGGCTCAAAGGAGTAGGGCGCTGGCCCCATATGCCAGAGGTGGTACATTCAAACCCAGTCCCGACCAAAAAAAAAAAAAAAAAGTCTTTAAAATTCAAATAAACTGAAGTTTAAAGTGTAGTTCACTCTGGAATTTCGTGGACTAAGATCCGCATTGAGACACACAGAAGCAATACCGCATGTTAGTGAGTGAAGCTTTTCTGTTCCACCAAGATCCTGTGTGCATTTGGTCTTATCAGATGTTTAGTCAATAGCTGGAACATTTATACACAATCTGTCAATTATAACACCAGGAAATCAGGCATTGAATAAGCTAGCCTGTTAATTTTCCATCAGAGATTCATGTTTGAATGACCATGCATTTCACAGGTTTAAATACCGAAAGGCTAATTATCCCAAAGGCCCCATTAAGAGGATAGCACAAATTGCAGTTACAAACCACCCTAATGTGGGGCTCAGCTCAGAAATGATCTTCAGCTCTCCATGTAAAGAATACTTCAATTTCTATGCCTACTGCACACCCTGTGAGTGTACAAAAATATATCCACATATACCTATGACTCATGTACGTACCTACACCCGTAATCATCTGTAGTGATGACTCAGATGATCTATACCTGTACATATCTATACCTCCCTAGATATCTATACCTGTATCTATACCTCCCTAGATATCTATACCTGTACATATCTATACCTACCTAGATATCTATACCTGTATCTATACCTACCTAGATATCTATACCTGTATCTATGCCTACCTAGATATCTATACCTGTATCTATACCTACCTAGATATCTATATCTGTACATATCTATACCTACCTAGATATCTATACCTATATCTATACCTACCTAGATATCTATACCTGTATCTATACCTACCTAGATATCTATACCTGTATCTATACCTACCTAGATATCTAT
>CAUYTI010147287.1:0-47875 GCA_963575145.1 Galago senegalensis
CATTGTCTAAGTTTCCCATTTTTTCACATTTTCTCTCTGATTGTCATTTTCCCAGCATGACCTTAACTCAAAGGTGAGCTTTTTTTCAGGAAATAGAAATTATCCAATCAATACACTTCTGAGCAAATGCAATTTAAGGGCAGATTAGAGTTTGAAATTTCTCAGTTTCACAAACACATTAGACTTTGAAGCACGGAAGCTGCCGAGGTCCCAGCGAGAAGCTCCTTTCATGCTGGAGGGGATTTCACAGCAGGCCGTGTGGAGGCTGCTGTGGACGTGGGGGCCTTTCTCCCACAGCCCTTCCTCCAGGTCAAGTAGTGCCAGGCAGAGTTTCTCTTCTGTCAATAAACTTTCCCCTGCAAAGAAAGTTGAGAGCAAAGAGTGAGAAACGACTGACCCCACCCACAGGGGCGGGAGGTGGAAGGGGTGGACTCTGCTTGCTGGGTGCCTCCCTCATCCACTCACCCAAGGTCCCAGCTCTGTCTTAGCGCAGTGTCTTGGTCTATTCAGGCCACTGTAACAAAATATCTCAAACACGGTGGCTTATAAACAACAGAAATGTATTTCTCACAGTTCTGGGGACTGGAAAGTCCAAGATCAAGGCACCAGCAGATCTGGGATCCCCTGAGGGCTGTTCCTTATTATCCCTGTCATGTAGCCATGACGACTCTGTTCCCTATTCCTTATGGGCCTTCTCCACGTGTGTTCTCATGGAGGAAAGGGCCCTTTCATTCTCTAAAACCAGCACTAACTCCACCCTCAGGACCTACTCTCATGTCATCACTTTGGGGGTCAGGATATCAACATGGGTATTTCAGAACACAAAGATTGAGATCACATGGAGAGCTCACAGCACTGTCCCCAGACCAAAATGGTCACCACACCTGGCATGTCCCCTATGTCCTTCTCACACCTGCTCAAGTAGCCCCTTAGCAAACACCCTTCAGTGGCCCAACCCGAGCACACCATTAGTGTCTTGTCAAGACTCTTCTGATCCACCCAAGTTGTGCAAATACCTCATCCCTCGTTGTCTCCATCTTTGTGTTTCCATTTTGTCCAAGACCCAGGAAAAGTATACTCATTGAACTCCTGGGAGCATGGCTATGCTTGTAATGTCCACCAGCATGAACAGGTGGCTGGTCACAGCACCGCTGTCACCCTGGCCACCACCATGGCACCAGTTCTCCAGCCGGCTCCTCTGTTCTCTCCATCTCTGCTCCCCCGACATCCCCTCTTTAGGATTTCCTTCTAGAATTTTCTTCCATTGACAACACAGACCCCAACACTACCACACCCTGCACAATGCTCTTACCACCCTGCTTTGGTGAGACCTGGCTCTTTCAGGACACACAGGCTACCAGCTGGGCCAGGAGTGCTGGTGTTCTGAGTCTCCATCTCCCCTGCCTATAGGACTCCTCACAAGGCACCCTGGCCCCCACCCACACCACCATGACCAAGGCTTAAACGTCCCCAGGGCAAGTCCCCAGTCTCCTAGCAGTCTCACCAACCCTGGACTTCACAGCCAAGCTTCACTTTGTCTTTGACAAACTCTCACTTTTCTTTTTATTTTATAGAAAACCTGATCCAGTCGTGTTCTTGAGGGTGATGAGTCATTAGGGCCACAAACGTTAGCAGGTTCTGTGACTCACAGCCCAGCCAGGAAGCTCCAAAATGATCATCATTTGGTGTCAAAATCACAGTCTAAGACACTATTAAAACATTAAATTAGAAGAAAAAAAAGTCACCAGGGGACTTCAGGCAATGTCAAAGGCTCCCTCGATGACAGAAAAGGAGACACACATTAGAGTTTGAGAAGGAGGGGGACCGCTCCTCCTAACAGCGCTTTCCCCGTGCTAGACCGTCCTGACGAATGTGATTTGAAGCAAATGCTTTTCCTTTTATTAGGAATGGCACTGCATTTTAGAATACCTAAAAGTAAGATAAAGGAACAGTTTCTGGTTCTATGGCTAGGCCTAGAGCCTGCTGGGGTTTACTGTGGCATTATTAGTAAAACAATACTTTGCCTCCAGAAAGCCATTTTTCTCCTCGTGCATAGCAGGGTGACACCAAGGCAGACAAGGGTGTGGTGTCCATAAACAAAGATGGGACAGGAGTGTCCAGTGCTGGCCTTGGCTCCTGGTGACCTGGGCAGGTCCTCATAGCGAATCACGGCAGTCATGGACTTTATATCCTTAAAGTCGAAGGAGGTGATCTTGAAAAAAGAGTCACCTTGAATCACAAAGAAGCCCACGTGGAGAACGTGACGACTGAACATTTTCACTTCATGGTGGCAGCAAAAGATTAACTGTATATTTCAAAAAACAAATGGCAGCCTAAAAGGACAGATGGAAAAATGCTTCCAGAACTACAAAGAGGAGAGGGGATGAGGGGAGAGGAGAGGAGGGCAAAGACGAGAGGGGCATCGAGAGAAAAGAGATGAGCGTCATTTGTTCATGCACGTGCAGGTAGCACTCAGCGAGCACCTGCCGCACGCTGGTTCCACGCTGCCGCTCTGATCCACCCAGGAGCACAAGTGACATAGAGCCCCCTCCCTGGGCCGTTCATATTCCAGCCAGAGCAGACAGACCACAACGAGAGAGGCCACAGAATGTGAGAATGTTACAGAAAGAGGAGCAGGCAGGGCAGGGGAAGGGATTGAGAGTCCCTGGGATAAGGGAGGCGGGTTGAAGTTGTGAATACAGTGGCCAGGGTGGGCCAGACGAAGAAGACACTATTTGAACAAGGACTGAGCGTGGGCACGTAGCCGCAGGAGCACCAGGCAGAGCGGCAGCAAGAGCATAGGGCCTGGCTGTGAGGCCTGGCAGGACCAGGCAGGGTGTGAGGCCTGGCAGGACCGATGAGCAAAGGCCCCCAGAGCAGTGGGGAAGCGGGGGCAGGGTAACCAATAAGGACTGGGGCTTCACAGGGGGGAGATTCATGTTGGACCTCAGGGGGGCCATTGTGAGAATTTGGGCCTCTTTTCTACTGAGATGGAAAACCACCACTGTGAGAGCACTTTTGATTCAAGGAGTAGCCTGATCATATTTAATTTTTAAAGATAACTCTGTCTACTATGTTGGGAAAAGACCAGAGGCAGGGCAGGGATGGGGGCAGAGAGGCCAGTCCGGGCCTTCAGGAGAACGAAAGCTACATTGTAAACAGGGCTGTGGCTGCAGAGAGATGGGAAATGGTCAGGTCCTGGGTCTGTTCTGAAGCCAATTGGCCACCAACAGGATTTCCTGATGGTTTTGCTGGGGGTGGTGTGGGTGACAGAAAAAGAGAAGTGAGGGAGGTTTCCAAGCTTCATGGCAGAAGCCTCTGGAAGTTGTCATCAACTAAGAAGGGGGAGCAGGTCGGGGGTGGGTGGGGCTGCACCCGGATTCAGTCTTGGACATGTTCAGGCTGTCACCGTCATTGGACAACCAAGTGGGAGTCAAGTTGGAAGTGTGGAATTCAGGGATGAGGTTGAGGCTGGAGATATGCACTTGGGAGTCCCAGCCTCTAGACGGGCCTCAGACGCCACCCGGTTGGAATCAGAACACTACACTCTGCGGTACGGCGCGAGTAGATTCTATTTAATCAAAATATAGCACACACAAATGCACAGCAACAGTCCTGTTGTGATTTGGGAGTTTCATCTACTGTCTTCTTTTAATTGGAAATGCCACATACTTACAAAAACCAATTATGAACTATGTAAATGTTTTAAATGCCCATAACATCATCTCACTGCTACAGGGGCAACTCTAACGGGTCTAAATTTGCATCTGGCCAGGAGCAGCGGCTCGCCACGCCTGGAATCTCAGCACTTTGAGAGGCCAAGGCGGGAAGATCACTTGAGTTCAAGGAGTTTGAGACCAGCCTGGGTAATCTAGAAAACCCCCCATCTCTATAAACATTAAAAAATTAGTCGGGTGTGGTGGCTCATGTCTGTAGTCCCAGCCATTTGGGAAGCTGAGGCAGGAGGACCCTTTGAGCCCAGGAGTTTGAGGCTACAGTGAGCTCTGATGGCTCCACTACACTCCAGCCTGGGCAACAGAGTTAGACCCTGTCTCAAAAATAAGATAAAATAAAATAATAAAATAAATAAATCCATATCTCCCACCAGTAGTCAGAGCTTTAGTAACAGAAGGAGAAAGCGCCCTATTTGCACTAAGCAACATTTTGGTAACAAATGAATTCTTCATTTTAGCCAGCCCACCCACTACTGAAACTGCAAAAGGAAATTTCAGAAGAAATATGTCAGTTAGTGATTAATAACAAACAGAATAACAAAAATATCAGTGAGTGGGAAAGAAGGTGATTTACACACGAGAATGTGACACTAGCTGGGGATTCTGCCTGTGACTTTGCCATCCTCCAGCCCCTCCGCCTGTGAATGCAGGGTGCACACCAGCACACCAGCATGAGAGGTCAGGATAGAGCCTGGTGTTTCTAGCTAATGCCATGTCCTGGACAGAATTACACTAAGTCTGTACCGACTCAGAAGATGAACCAGTCTCAGCACCAACCATGTGCCAGAAACCATTGGGGTGCACAAACATGGACACAAGGCATGGTCCCCCTCTCCCTCTGTCCCCCGTCTCCCTCCCCTGGCCTCACTGAGAGAAGCTTCTCCAAAAGGAGTCATCCCTAAAGATAGGAAGAGAGTTACACACACCCTCCCTCTGTCCTTGCCCCCCAAACCATTCCCATCTAAATCCTGCAAAAACGAAACCAATGACTTGGCCCTATTGACCTGAAACCTCTTTCTCCAGAGGACCGTGAGGGAGGATGTTCTCCGAGGGCACTGTGGTCACTGCAGTCTGAAGCCACAGTTCTGATCACAGCCCCCTCTTCCTGGGGCATTTGGCAATGTCCGGAGACAATGGCTGTAACCTCAGCTAGGGGTGGAGGACACATCAGGTGGGTAGAAGGCAGGGACGATGCCACATGGTCCCTGTGACGAAGCCCAAAACGTCATTAGTCCCGAGGTCCAAAGAAGTTCAGTCCAAAGAGATTAATCCAGATAAGTGATGGAGATAAACCCGCACTATCCCTGGGGGAAAATTCAAGCAATGCTAATTTACAAATGCTGCATTTCCTAATGAACTAGCTCAGTCCTTGCTGTGTGTGTGTCACTGAGGCCAAGGTGTTACACCTTGTGCCACCATAGCCAAGGTGTTACTTACCTGTATTGATTCTGGTCTCCTTGATGGAGGAAGAACCGAAGCTTGAGATTGGAAGAACAGAGGTTAGAGGGAGGGAGGAAAGGACGGGAAGCCGAATCTTAGGCAGAGGTTTTTCTAACCCAAACACACGACTGCACTAAATTTTCGCACAGACCTTCTGCCTCATCAACTCCCATCTCGTCTCATTTTAGGCTGAAAGAAATGACTCTGCTACCCAAACACAGACACTGCCCAAGATCAGTACCTGGAGGGAATTTTAAAGGAGATTGGTAAGGAAAGCTGGCCAATGAAATGCTTTAAAGGTTTAGTACAAATAAGGCACCTGCTCTACATAGAATAATGAATAGAGAAATTAGTGGACATTTTAATCAGGGTCAAGCTTGATTTTGTTTTGAGTTTTTATTGTTTCCATAATAAATGGGAATCAAAGTTAGAATAAAGTCAGGGTTAATTTTTACATTAAAACTGTGGTATGTGTTCAGAAAGTTCTTTGTGAAGGCTCCTGCCTCCCCAGGAAATCAATAACATAGCAAAATCGTAAGCCAGCCTTCCATCTCGAAGTCATTCTCCTCTGTTCACCGTCCGGCATCACAGCAGCCGGTCTCACTGTTCAGACACCGACGGTTAGAACCCATGCCTGGAAGTTCGAGGATTGTTTTTCCGGGTTCGTGGGTTGTATGTGCTTGGTTTTGTCTTCCAATTTTTTCTGCCACACGAAATAACATGAGCAGACACAGAAAAGGAAATCGTTTCCTTCAGCAGGGTTTTGGTACAAGTGCCAAGTGTCCAGTAAGCTTTATTTAATGAACTCATTCCCCATGGCCTTGGCTTTGGGGAAGGGTGGGGTCTCACCTAGAGCAGCTGCAATGAGGTCTCACCAGGAGCCCCCTTAGCATCTCTCAGGCACACAGAACACCAGCGGGGTGCAGAATGGAAGAGTGTGTGCGGAAGAGAGGAGAGGCCCCCCCCAGGTAGTGCTGTCAGCTACCCAGCTTCCTCCAGACTTGTAGCCTTAGTTACTGAATAATTGACACATTTGCACTTCACCTTAAACCAGGAAGGTATAACGTAGGCTAGGAAATCAGCAAGGCACCCAGAGTAGGAAAAGAGGTTGGGCACAGTGGCTCCTGCCTATAATCCCAGCATTTTGGGAACTGAATGGGGAAGGATCACTTGAGTCTTGCTGTGAGCCATGAGACTCCACTGCACTCCAACTGAGGTGACAGAGAAAGACCCTGTGTCTCAAAAAAAAAAAAATCCCAAAAAGGGAAAACATTGACAATGACCTACTGAAAGATCACAGGTGACACAAACGCCTAGAAGACCAAATTTTCCTAATAAGGGCCTAAGTTCCAAACACACCAGACAAATTAGTTCTTTTTATTTATTATTTCAGATTAATATGAGGTTACAGATGATTAGTTTACATTGTGAGGTGAAGTTCAAGTTGTAGTTGAGCCCCACACACAGCAGGTGTGCTAGAGGCCCTTCCTTTGTGCCCATTGAGCGAGAGCTCACCCATCCCCTCCCCCAGCCCCACTTGAGTTTAATTTCGTTTTTCTCTCATGTGGTGTGTAGTTGTTTATCTATTGCTTCATATTAGTATTGAGTACGCTGGACACTTGGCTTTTCCATTCTTGTGATACTTTACTAAGACGAATATTCATTCAACTCCGTCCAGGTAAATACAAAAGATGTAAAGTCTCTGTCTTTTTATGGCTGAATAATACTCCATGGTAAAAGTATACCACAGTTTATTAATCCACTCATGGGTTGATGCACAAATTGATCCAATTCAATATTTTTCCATGGCGTTGCCTGAAGAGCTAAGAATATCTTGGCCAGTAAGTGGTGAGAGGGGCTCGGCCCTTCCTGTTTGGTACAAAAGCATTTCTGCGGGAAAAAAAGAAGGAAAAGAGCCACTGCGGGGTCTGTCAGGTGCAGAGCCCGGGAAGGTGCTCACCTACCTTCCTCCTTCCCCCACTGCCCTCCACAACCCTGTGGGGTGGCCGTTACGACCGGGAGGGCCAGAGAGGCTGGGTGCCCGGCACACAGTGGAACAAACACGGGGCGGAGGGGGGCTGGCGGGAGGGTGGGGTGGGGGGCGGTGAAGCTGAGCCCAGGGCGCCCCAGGCCGAGGCTGTTCAAAGCCTATCCTGTATTGTTTGAGACTTTTCAATAGGTGCCCAGTGGTCAAATTCACCTGGGGGGTCACCTTCCGTGTGTCCCAGCAGCACGTGTGTGGGGGGGACGAGGGCCATGGCTTTCCCCCCAGCATGGTGCTTCCAGGTGGCTCTCACCACCATGACCACTTTCACTCCCTGTCTCAGAGCCTGGATAAGCGGGTCTGCCAGCTTGCGAAGGAGCCTGTTCCCATTATCTCCCAGGAGACAGAGGAGACAGCACAGGGGGTGGGTGTGCAGCCCCCAGGCCCCATGGTGAGCTGACCAGGATTTGGAAGTGGGATGAGGGCACTCTCCCACTGTAGCAGCGGGTGGCCGCCTTCACTCACCCGGCCTTGACTGTGTGTCAGCTTCCTAGGGCTGCCATAACAGATTGCAACTGGGTGGCTTAGAGCAACAGAGGTCTGTTCTTTCAGAGCTATGGGGGCCCAAGACCAAAGTCAAGGTGTTGCAGAGCCAGGTTCTCTCTGCAGGGTCCTTCCCTGCCTCGTCCCCCCCAGTGGTGGCTAGCGGTCCTCAGCATCCCTGGACTGACTGGCAACTATGTCACCCCAGCCCTGTCCTTGTCACATGTGGCTTTCTTCCCCATGCCTCTGTACCCAAATGTCCCCTTCTTGCAAAGACACTAACTACTCACTGGATTTAGGACCCAACCTAATCCAGAATGACTTCATCACTTAACTTAATCACATCTGCAGACTCTACTTCCAAATAAGCTCACATTCACAGATACAAGGGGTGAGGGCTTATCCAGAAAGATAAGCAGAATCTTTCTGGAGGATACAATTCAAGCCACCACTTTTTATCACAGAAATCAAGCAAGCCCCTGGTTGGCCGTCCATCCCTCATACCCTTGGGAAAGCACCATCCACCTTATTATTATTAGCATAGACCCACAAGAGTCCGTGCACTCTGCTTGCCACTAAGCCCTGTATGCCATTACTGAGGTCGCTTACACCACCTCTCTGGGACAGTGCCTCATGCTGTGAGCAGGGATGGCCTGGGTGACTCCATCCCTCTAGAGGCCAGTTTTGTAGGCACCTCTCCAAGGCAACCCAGCCATAGAGGACAGCCATGTCCAAACTCCTCAAAGATGCCAGTGGCTCCCTCCCAGGCACGTCCTACCTGCGGGATGCAGGGAGCATTCTCTAGCCCCTCTGAGGAGCAAGGCACCCTAATGTCCCTGCCTCTGGGAGCCTTCTGACCCATTCCTCAACAATCTGGGCACCTCGTAGGTCCTGTTGGGGCTGGCACCTCCACAACAGCAGGGAATCCCAACCCCAGGTTAGTATGCCTGGAGACAGGGCTATGGGGGAGGAGGTGGGAGGCCACCCACACCATGAGAGGACAGGGTGAGCTGTCATTATAGGTGTCCCTACCTTCTCAGTACTCCAGCATGAGCCCACGCTAGGACCCTCTAGCCAGGAAGCAAGGAGAGTTCCAGGCTGAGCTGGGTGCACAAGTAGTGAGGTACGGACTCCCCAACAGCCCTCTGAGGGGGCTGGGGTGGAGGAGGAGGGGGGAGGCACAGCAAGGCCACACAACTTGCCCAGGGTCGTGTGGCTAAGAGGCCACTGGGCCAGGAGTCAGCCAGCTCCAGAGGAAAGGGCTTAGGGGGTCGACGTGCTGCCACAGTAGGCTTGCTTCTATGGGACAGCCACGTGGCTGGTGAGTGCCCACTAGCAGGTAAGCAGCGCAGGTGCCCAAGCCTTAAGGAAACTCAAGGCCGAAAATGCTTACAGCTGAAAAGCACCCTCCACGGATGTCATGAGGAGGGGCAGAACACTCCTGGTGCCTTTTCTGTCACAGAAACCCTCAGTCCTCATCAAAAGTGATGCTGGAGAGCCTCTTACACACACGCTTGACACATGAGAGCCTCTTACACGCACTTGACACACTCACCAGAGAGCTCGTCACTGGAGGCGACGCCTGATATGGAGAGGACGCTGGGCTTGGGAGGAGGGTCCATGCTCCTGGGGCTCACCGAGGGCACTCGGGTGAGTGGCTTAAATATTCCAAGTTTCCATTTCCTGTAACATAACGGGATTAAATAAGACCCGGTTGTGAAGCCCTTCCTGACACACGCAGTCAGGGGTACGTGACGGTTAATGTTATGTGCCAACTTGGGGGGCACTGAGTGCCCTGATAGGCAGCTAAGCATTGTCCTGGGGACATCTGTGAGGTTGCTCTTGGATGAGATTAATGTTTAAATCAGTGGATTTGAGTAAAGCAGGTGCCCCCCTAACATGAACAGGCCTTATCCAATTTACTGAGAAGGCCTGAATAGAACAAAGGGAATAACCTCCCCGAGCAAAAAGGGACTCCACAGCCGACAGCCATTGGCCTGCAGCTACAGCACCAGCCCTCCGGGGGCTCCAGCCTGGTGGCCCACCCTGCAGATTTGGGACTTGCCAGCCCCCATAATCACGTGAACCAATCCCTTGCTATAAACCTCTTTTTACACCCACACACACACACACCCACACACACCCCCTCTTAGTACTGTTTCCTTGGAGAGCCCGAGTACATGTGGTTTTAGAGTGTGCAGGCCCAGGAAAGCCCCCAGGCCCAGGAGAGCCCCACCACTACAGGCTCATCTTAATGGGATGCTGGTCTCATGACTGGGCTTAGAGAGACAGAACCTCAAACCTAAAAGTGTTTGGCTTGCTGCTAAACTGAAGCACCCTCACTCACTGTTCTTTGAAAACACCATGTCACCAGCCACAAGTTAAAAAAAAAAAATCTCAGTGGGCAACAATAGAGAGAAAAACAGCCTGCCCCCGGGCTGGCCATCTCGGCAGGGCCTCCGGGGCTTCGGTGGACAGGTGTAGGTCCGAGTAGGAAAAGTCTGAGTTTCTTTTTTCAAAATGTGAAGGACTTGCTCTTAAAGGCCACACGCCTGAGGAAGAAGCACTTGGAGGTGGACAGAGCACCTCTGTCATGTACAGGGTACGGCTTATATCCACACCAGCATCCGTCAGGACAGGGTACGGCTTCCATCCACCAGCATCCGTCAGGACAGGGTACGGCTTCCATCCACACCAGCATCTGTCATGACACAGTACAGCTTCCATCCACACCAGCGTCTGTCACGACAGGGTACGGCTTCCATCCACACCAGCATCTGTCATGACACAGTACAGCTTCCATCCACGCCAGCGTCTGACAGGACAGGGTACGGCTTCCATCCACCCCAGCATCCGTCAGTACAGGGTAGTGCTTCCATCCACGCCAGCTTCCGTCAGGACAGGGTACGGCTTCCATCCACGCCATCATCCGTCAGGACAGGGTACGGCTTCCATCCACATCAGCATCCGTCAGGACAGGGTACTGCTTCCATCCACACCAGCATCCGTCAGGACAGGGTACAGCTTCCATCCACACCAGCATCCGTCAGGACAGGGTACGGCTTCCATCCACGCCAGCGTCCGTCAGGACAGGGTACAGCTTCCATCCACCAGCATCTGTCAGGACAGGGTACGGCTTCCATCCACACCAGCGTCCGTCAGGACAGGGTACGGCTTCCATCCATACCAGCGTCCATCAGGACAGGGTACGGCTTCCATCCACGCCAACATCCGTCAGGACAGGGTACGGCTTCCATCCACATCAGCATCCGTCAGGACAGGGTACGGCTTCCATCCACGCCAGCATCCGTCAGGACAGGGTACGGCTTCCACCCACGCCAGCGTCCTTCCATCTTCCTATTCCTATATCGTCCGGACAGTGACCTCCACCCCTAGCTGAGGGTTAACAAAGTCAGTTAACCCTCCTTCCCATTTAGTTCACACATAAATGCAAAGAAGAAATTAAAGCTTTGTAACAGACAGCTTCTTGCCATGGTCTTCCCAGACTCACCATCAGGAGCCTGCTTTGTGCTCAAGCCTTTCCCACACGTGTTTCTGTGATCCACGAGTCACCCGGCGCTGGGGGAGGTCTGCCCACTCAGCTCCGCCGGGTCTTTGCTCGCCATAGCTGCCCCCTGGTATGAGCTCAGCTAAGATGTGAACCAGATGCTACAAGGCCTCATCCCCAGAAACGGGCCCAACTCTTCCTTCCTTACGTCCCTCTTCCCACCAACCCCTATTCCCCAGAGAATGCCGTTTGCTAAGACTCTGATCTGTTCTACTGAAGTGAAGCACCAGACTACCCAAAGCTGCCTTGTTTTCACGTAGGTACCAAAGCCTTTTATTCTAAAGAGATAGGACTAATTTTCACGGCAGCAGCCCCTCATGTAAATCTGCATATGGATTCCTGGATTCTAGGAGCGTCAGCCACCTGAGTCAGCAGTGAGGGTTCATCCTTCCTCTACACTAGCAGCTACAAATACCTGTCGCCTCAATTCTTCTCTTTATTTTAACGTTTTGTTTTGTGTCTTGTTTTAGCATTTGTTTGGTTTGGGTTCTTTCTTTTTCCTTTTTTAGTTTTGTTAAAGTATAAGAAAGTGCCACAGGATAAGAAATAAGAAGTTCAAGTTCCCACCTCCCTAACCTGGTCCCAGTGAGTAACCAGTCCCCTTCATTTTCCTGGCCTGTAGCAAGAATGTCTCCGAGGAAACACTCCTGGTTTTTCTGAAGTTCCCCGAGCCCTAAGCTTTAGGGTAGCCATTCTCATATTTCATCATCATACCCAGACTCACCTAGAACAAGCATGTAAGAGATTTTAAATCTCTTAGCAGCCTCTCTCTACATATGGAGACAACAACCCCTCTTCGTAAAAGAAGGTAAGGAAAGGCCTGGCCGCAGGTGTCAAACACCTGAAGCTCTGGGTCTTACCAAAGGGCTTGGTGCTGGTCCATGCGCGCCTGGAGGCTGAGACAGGAGGAGATGAAGGAGGGGAGGTGTTTAAACAGGCAGGTAGGCCGGGATTGAACCCCAGTACTCTGTATCCCAGCATGCAGCCCTGAGCCATTCACTTAGTCTCTCTCTACACCTGTGACTTTATCTGCAATGTGGGGTGACAGTGGTGTTTACTTCAAGCTCTCATTCCAAAGTCTAGATGAAACCATTCCTTCTGGGCACTTAACATGCTGCTGGTGGCTGAGACACAAGGTACCAAGGCCTACTGCATTCCAGGAGCCAAGCTTGGGGACAGTAAGATCCCAGAGTGAGCAGGAAGGAGGCGTCCTGTGAGTGAGCCATTGTGACCACAGGCTCTGCTGTGGCCTTCTCAGAGAGGATTGTCTGGCGTCCAGGACATCAGAAGCAGGTGCAGAAGAAAATGTAAGGTTAAGGTCAAGAGCAGAGCAGTGCTCCACAGGATGACGCCTGCACTGGGCAAGGGTTGCACAGACCTGCACTGGCCAGCGTGGCAGCCACCCACCCAAGCAGCTACTGCACCCTGGAAAGGTGCAAATCCAAGAGTCCAGATATACCTCATTTTGATGACTTGGCAGGAAAAGAATGTAAATACCAATAGTAGATTTTGAAATAAGACTTTGAATGTAATGGGTTACATATGTTATGTATGTATCATGCATCATTTTACGATATATAATAAAATATAGTATTAGAAGTCATTTCACCTGTTCTGTTTTATACTGGAAAATTTAAATTACAAATGTGGCTCCCCTTTGTGGCTCATGATCCATTTCTACTGGACGTCATGAAGACACGAGCATTACTTCTGCAGCAGAGCGTCCAGAGCCGGTTCCTGAGGACCTGAGTCCCCTGGGGTGATGTCCATCAGAAGGCTGCCTCGGCAGGTGAGTTTGAGAAGCGCCCTGCGATTCCCTCCCTCCTTGGAAGGAGCCTGAGTGGTCTGTCAGGGAGAGGACCTGTCCCCCAGCACACCCCAGGTAACTTTTTCTCTCTCTCCACGAATAACTCCCAGAACCCAAGGAGGTACCACGTGGCAGTGAGGAGCTGCCTGCGGACTTGACGAGGCTCAGGGAGAGGCAGCAGAGGGAAGCGATTCCCTGTTCTGGGTCAGTAACACCCAAGATCGGAATTAACATCCGTAGAAGGATTAATGAGAGCAGGACGGACCTCACCAGCTAAATTGCCCTAATATCTTAATCACTGCCTGCCTTCCGCAGGCCAGAAGATGACTTTGGGAGGGAGCGAACAAGATAAGCATTAAATATGCTATGCTGGAAGCTTCCACCCATGTGGCCATGGGCTTAAAACTGGAAATGTTTCCTTTAATTTAGCAAAATACTATTTGCCCTCAGAGGCCATCAGCTGCTCTCGAGCAGGGTAGGGGCTCTGTGATTTAAATGGTTTGTAAAGCCCTTGTCTCTGACAAATCGTCAACGACAGTGGAAAAGTTAGCAATATTCCCCTCTCTGCTGCCTTTCTTAATGGGGGGCAGGCTGGCAGGAGAGGATCGCTGTTGACCCTACCAGCTGCTTTGCTGACTTGGTGGACAGCAGCCAGCTCAGTCACCCAGACTGACTTCATTGTCCTGGGAAGAATCACTTGACTGATCTCTCCGAAGCCATGGAAATAATCCCATCAGGCGGCCAGAGCCTTGGGAAAAGGGGCAGTGGGATCCTTTCAGGTAGTTTGATCAGACTGAAGACAGGGTCCTGAGACTTGAGCCTCTTCTCTCTGACACATGGAGACAGTCATCAGTCACAGCGTTTGCCCAGTGAGGCACTGTCCCCTCCCAGCTCACCCATCACATCACCCCATTGATGGTTTTGATTATAGCAAAACAGACATTTCTGGACACTACGGACAGAAGCCAGTGAAAGGATCTTCTCTGTCCCCTGTTCTCTATCCACTGTGACTTCATGCTCCCCTAGAAGCTGCCAACCCACCCCGACCTCTGCCTGAAGATGCTAGGTGGTGGGCTGAGCCCCAAAGTGCGTCTCTGAGGATCAGAGGTTGTCCCACAGCAACTGAGACTGGATGAGGCAGCTGTGAGCCCTGCAGGACAGCAAGGTCCCCTCCAGCCCACAGGTAGGAGACTCTGCAACCTCCCATCTATACCTCAGCACGGAAGTTGCAGGGCATAGTGAAAGCCCAGTTTTAACCTCCCGCATTCCTCTTTCAGGTGCAAAAGAGAAGGTCTTTCCTAACCTGTCCATGAAGTCATCCAACTCAAGGAAAGGAAGGAAAGAAGGAAGGGAAGAGAGAAGAAGGGAGAGAAGGAAGGACACGAGATGTTTAAACAGGGTTCCCTGCTTGAAGCTCCTGGTTTGTGGGACGTGTCACCTCTCCTGACAAGGAGGCAGCAGTCTGAGGAGCCAGGCAAGCTTGGCACGACTGACTCACGACCAGGCTGTGAGCCTCAGCTGTCTCAGCTCGAGGATAAAATTGTATACTCCAGGCGTCTTCTAAGGACATTTCTATGCCCCCAAAGCCTGCCAGCAGGAAAAGCTTTCAAGGAGCTAAGTAGGGGTCCACTGTGGGGAGGGGTCTGGCTCAGCAGCCCCATCATGTAAGGAAGGGCTATCTGGAATGGGAAGCACTTCTGCTGGCAGGTGCCCCCACCCTAGGCACCAGGCAGAACAAGGAGTGTGACCTAAGGAAAGGGGGAACCTCACAAGCCCAGGGCTGGGTCCTAATCTGGGACACATAGGGCCCCCTGCTGCAAGCTGGGCACACAGTAGGAAGAAGGGCTGCTTCCCTTGCCACAGGCAGCCACAGCCGGGGGCCAAGGAGGCCCAGCTTCCCTTTCAATGAAGCATTAACAAGCAGAAAAGAAAGCCCCGAGATTCTTGGACAGCACAAGGTAGAGGCCTCTCCTCATCTGCAGTGTGAGGACTTCTCAACTGTATCTCCAGCTGTCAGCTCACACCTGTATATCCCAGCACTTCGGGAGGCAAAGGCAGGAGGATCGCTTGAGGTCAGGTGTTCAAGAGCAGCTTGGACAACATAATGAGACCCCCATCTTTAAGTCTGAAACTTAGTGGGCATGGTGATGCATGCCAGTAGTCCCAGCTACCCTGGAGGCCAAGGACAACTTGAGCCTGAAATTTAGAGGCTGTGGTGAGCCATGATCATGCCACTGCCCTCTAGCCTGGGCAATAGTGTGAGACTCCATCTCTAAAAAGGAAAATAAAGAACCTAGGTATATACTAACAGTGCCTTGAAGCTCCCTCTTAGTCAAGGGACAGTTCTCCCCAGAAGGAGGAGACGGTGTCCAATTCGTGTTCCAGTGTCCCCTTCTCTCATGGTCTACCAGCCGTGGACTGGCCCGGCGGGAGCCCTGCCCCCACTCCCCCCAGCAAACCTGAAGCAGAAGCTTGTTCCTCTTGTACACACTTGTATTGAACCCAGAAGCCTAAGCTGCAGGGGAAGGGCAGAAAGCCAGAAGGGACTTGGCGGTCAGGGAAATTTGTCAGGCTACCTGGGTGCTGCCAGTCCCTGGCCTGGGGCCAGCTGCACTGGCCGTTCACAGCCCTGACTCTGGAAAGCCCCTCACCACCCTTCTTCAGCATGCTTTGTTTTAGAACAAGATGGAAGAGAAAGTGAACACATGAATTTTTTTAAATGGCAATCAAGCTCACCCACTGGCCTTATAGGAAGTGATGGCTTCTATGGCAGTGGAGAAGGGCCAGTGGAGGGGCTGGAATCCACCAAGCGTGCTCACACCCCCAGTTCCCAGATGACACTGCTGCCACTCCACCTGGAACTGTCATTGATGTATCCTTCAAGCTCTTCGTGGCTAACTCACACCTCTGGATCTAGGTCCCGCAACTTTGCTCCAAGGGTGCTGAAATTCCTTCTTGCTCCCCGAGTAAGGACCATCCAGAAACAGAACAGGGACAGGGGCCATGCCAGGGAGCCATCAACAAGTTGGAAAAGCAGAGCTCACAGCTGGCTTTGCAAGTCCAGGGCAAGTCAGGACGCCCTTGGGCACGTTGCCAAGACCCTTCTGCATTTCCTAAGCTGGGAGCCTCCCTCAATGAGAGAGGGGTTGTGGAAATCAAAGTACTGGGGGCACGAATGAGCTGACTAGCAGACAAAGGGCCAGGCAAGTGTCCTGGAGTGTCATTCTTAGTCAGGGTGCTTTGAATTGTGATGCACTCGCCATACAGAGGACTGTGTCAGCACTAATAAGTTTCCTCATTCAAGCCCACCAACACAAATTAACCCCTGTCCTCAGGCAGGTGTGAGGACAGGTCTTCAGGGGAGCAAGCCATAAGCAAGGACCAGGATGGGGGCTAAGAGCTTAGAAATCAACCCTTGGTGACTTGCCAACCCTCTTCCCCAGGCTGTTTCTCTGCCCTTTGTGATAAAGGTCTCAAAGTGTCATCTATGCCTGTGCCTCCATATCCACAGCATCCACCCACTCTCCACCTCGTTTCAACAACATTCCCTCCCCATCTTGCCACCAAATCCAGCCTCCAAGACCAAGATCTCCACACCACCAAGTCCTGCACATAACCAAGACCTCCACACCACCAAGTCCCCTACACCTCCAGCACCTCCAAATTACAAGTCCTCCACATCACCAAGACCTCCACACCGCCAAGACCTCTACACCACCAAGTATTCCACACCACCAAGTCCTCCACACCACCAAGACCTCCACTCCACGTCTTCCCCATCACCAAGTCCCCTACACCTCCAACACCTCCACATCACAAGTCCTCTACACCACCAAGACCTCCACACTACCAAGTCCTCCATACCACCAAGACCTCCACACCACCAAGTCCTCCACACCACCAAGACCTCCACACCACAAAGTCTTCCCCATCACCAAGTCCTCTACACCACCAAGTATTCCACACCACCAAGTCCTCCATACCACCAAGACCTTCTCATCATCAAGACCTCCACACCACCAAGTTCTCCATACCACCAAGTGTTCCACATCACAAGTCCTCCACACCACCAAGACCTCCACACCACCAAGTTCTCCATACCACCAAGTGTTCCACATCACAAGTCCTCCACACCACCAAGACCTCTACACCACCAAGTCCTGCATACCACCAAGACCTCCATGTCACCAAGTTCTCCACACCACCAAGACCTTCACATCATCAAGTCCTCCACCAAGATCTACACATCACCAAGTCCTCCACACCACCAAGTCCTCCATAGCACCAAGACCTCTATACCACCAAGTTCTCCATACCACCAAGACCTCCACATCACCAAGTTCTTCACACCACCAAGACCTCCACACCACCAAGTTCTCCACACCACCAAGTCCAGCATACCACCAAGACCTCCACACCACCAAGTCATCCACATCACCAAATTCCATGGGCAAGTGACTCCCAAACACACTTTTCCCACTCAGTCCCTCCCCTGGGCTCCCACGGATGTCCAGCAGTTCACCTATAAGCACCTCAGCCTCACCCAGTCCCAGCACAGACTCTGATTCTAACCCCTCTCACCTGTCTCCAGCAGCCCAGCCCACATTGGCAACCAGCCCATCAGGCCAGTGACTTCCATCTCGTCTTGTGCCTCCCTCTCCCTGCACCCAGTCCTTCAGCAGCCGGAGCCAGCTCTCCCTTCCCCATCACCAGAATCTGGCCGAGTCACACCCCCACTGCCAGCACACAGCTAGAGCACCCTTGCCTCTCCCAGCTGAGCAATGTTCCCTCACAGGTTCTCTCTTTCTGCTCTTTCCCCTGTCATCTTCTTTCTCCATAAATTGGATCGTGTTACTTCTATGGTTACAGTCACCAGCTGTTAAGTTTCCTCATCTACAAAAAGCCTTTTGTCTGTGTCAGCCCTAAAACCAAGCTGAACATTCCACACCTCTGCTCTGTCCCCCCAAAAGCACTGGGGAGAAGGAAGAGCAGAGTCTCACCTTGACATGCAGGTGACAAGGCCATGACAAGCATGGGGACATAAGGTACTCCACAGTTATAGAAAGCCACTGAGAGGTCTCAGAAAGGGAGTCTCAAGAGGGAAACGGCTCCTGAGAATGGCCATTGATGACATTGTTGATGGGCTGGTGACCTTCATTTGCAGTTGAGGACGTGATTGGGAATGAGCAGAGTCACTGAGGACCTTGCTTTACTACACATCAGAGAACACACCTTGGGAAAATCTATGTAACAAAACAAAGAAAAGCACCCATCAACTTTCAGGGCTAAATCAGAAAGTACTATATAAATTTCTGGGGCTCTGGAATAGATGTTTTTTAAGGCAGCACCGTCAGTTTTAGGCTTTAGTTTTCACAGAGAAAAGGAACAGCAAACTAAATCTGCACGATTTGCACCAAAGCAAGAGAAGGTGAACTTGACTCACTCGGGTCCTTGCTCATTTCACAAACAAGGGAGAGAGTGTCATGGCGAACACTCCAAAATCACGGCTCAGACACATCCCGAGCTCAGGATGTGAGCTCGGAGCAAAGCGAATTAGCACATTTCCTTCCCAGAGTCATCACCAAGGGGAAGCGGAGGAATGATGCTGAAAGAAGTGGGAGTAACTTAGAGCAACGTGAACAACTTGCCTCTCTCCTCAAAATTTGTAAATAAAATCTACTCACACCTGGCACACTTCAGCAGTGCTCAGAGGCAGAGAGACGTGGCCATCTAGTGATTAGCCTGGTAGAACGTGGAGCTTTTCCACACTCTCCAGGCCCTCCCAGCTCACCACCCCCCTTCTCACCTTCCTACCCTACCAGCCCACCTCACGGATGGCAGGTCCCTGCCCTATCAGGCCTTAGCCCTATCCCAGGCAGTGTGCACTGGCCACTGTGGAGCTGGCACCACCCCAACCCACAAAGGAGACATCTCTACAGTGCGAGAGCTCACCACCATGGTTCAGAAATAAAGGCAGAGAGGACCCCACTTCTCCTGCCAGAGGGGGGAGATATGAAAGAGGGACAGAGAATAGAAAGGGGGGTGGAGGAAGGGAAGGATCCATTCAGCTGCAGGGATATGGGAAGGTGAATGACATGAGAGGGAGGTGACCTTTGGACAGGACCAGGAGATTGTGAATGGCAGAGGTGAGGAAGGGCCCCAAGGATACGGTGGTACTTGCAAAGTTAAGGCGTGAAAAGCACAGTCAGGAGCAGTGGCTGCGTGGCTTGGCTGCTGGGTAGATAGGGGGGTCAGGCGAGAGACGAGAGGACGAGAGGAACAGAGGAAGGCCTGGGCCAGCGCAGGGAGGCGTGGATGGCGCAGTGCTCTAGAACTCAGACCCAGGGGGAGTCAGAAGGCCTTACTTCCTGCAGACCACTGTCTGAGCACCTGAGAGCTGTGCTCCCAAGGAGTTTTTAGAGACCTGCCTCCCCCCCCCCACATCAGTGGCATCACCTCAATTCTGGAATGATACTACCCCACCCCCATGAAGCTTCAGCAAAACCCAAACTAAGCATAAATCAGCCTTTATCCTCCAAAGACTGTAAACATGTCACACAGGACTGCTGAGCTCCCCAAACTTCTTCTGGGGTCTACGTGTCAGACTCTGATGGAAGCAATGAGCCCTCCTCCTCCCCAGTAACGGCTCAGCCACACACAGCTGGGAATCCCCAGCCATGTGGGCACCCCACACCCTCCTGATTCTCCAGGGCTAGACTGTGGCACTGCCCCTGGGATGGGAGCAGATGCTGCAGGCCATGACATAGTAAGGCTGTGCTGGGCCAGAATTACCGAGGCAAGTGAAGCGATTACTCAGAGATTAGGTTGCGACCGCAGTTAAGTGCTGCAGCTGCTCTCCTGATTATTGTCACTTCAATGGAACCCAAAGGCCAGAAGCAGCCCTAGTGCACACCACGGGCACCCACATCCCCAGGAGGCATGAAGAGCATCAGGCCCCGCCAGCCGTGCTTCTCACCCACTCACTCCGATCTGTTGGCCCAGCTCTGGGTCCTGGCACTTCCAAATTGATGAGAAGACTGGTTTCCTCTCGTTTCCTGCTTCTTAGCATGGGTGGGTCCCCCTCAACTTCTCAGGTCCCCCTCAAATCCCGCCCAGAAACCCTCCCCATGAAGTCTCAAGACAGAAGAGCAGGGGAGGATAAAGCAGCCCCAGCTTGGAAGTTACCAGCTGCTCACACACCCTCCTGCAGACCCTGAGGAGCCCCACACACCGGACACACACCCACCATACACTCTGCACGCACCTGCCATGCACCTGCCACTCACACCCACCACACACTCTGCACGCACCTGCCATGCACCTGCCACTCACACCCACCATACACTCTCCACGCACCTGCCACGCACCTGCCACACACACCCACCATACACTCTCCACGCACCTGCCACACACCTGCCACACACACCCGCCATACACTCTCCACACACCTGCCACTCACACCCGCCATACACTCTCCACACACCTGCCACACACACCCACCATACACTCTCCACACACCTGCCACACACACCCACCATACACTCTCCACGCACCTGCCATGCACCTGCCACACACACCCGCCATACACTCTCCACGCACCTGCCACACACCTGCCACACACACCCACCATACACTCTCCACGCACCTGCCATGCACCTGCCACTCACACCCACCATACACTCTCCACGCACCTGCCACACACCTGCCACACACACCCGCCATACACTCCACACACCTGCGACAACCTCCACACACACCCTGCACATCCACCATGCACCCTTCACACACCAGACTCACAGCCCACACTCACCTGACACGCACCCTCCACAAACCTGCCATCCATCACCCTACACCTGACACCCACCCCCCACACACCTGACACACACCTGCCATGCACCCCCTGCATTCCTGCCACTCACCCCACCCCCTCACACACCTGACACACTCTCCACACTTCTGCCACACATCCCTACACACACCCCACACACCCACTGTGCACCTGCCTTGCACCTGCCATGCACCTGCCCTGCACCTGCCCGGCCTTCCTGTGGGCTCCTCCACCTCTACCAGCTCCCCTTGACGCCTGCTCAGTCCAGGGCTTCCTGCGGGGCAGCTCTTAGACTCCAGCTGGTTTGGCCATTTCATTCTCTCCTTCAGAGGAAGTTTAAAATACAGACAGTTCCTGACTCAATGCCTGTTGGACTTGGGATTTTCTGACTTTACGATGCCTTTATCAGGATATTAAACACCTTTTCAACTTTTGATAGGTTTGTCAGGACCAGAAGTCAAGGGGCATCTGAACAGATCTCCGGACTCATAAGTGTTACTGGTCAGAGCCTGGGAATCATTTCCTTCCCAAGCACCCGGCCAATTCTGGCCAGCAGGCAAGTTTGGTAATGCTGCCTTCCTGGGGACCTTGGCTTCCAGGTCCTATGCCGTCTGGCATGGCCACAGAACTGCAGGCCACCTGCATCCTCACTTCTTCAATGCCAGGGACCAAGTTCTTTCCATGGGCCGGGAGCTGTGCCAGGGCAGAGAGGTGGGGGAGGTTGGGGAGAGAATTTATGAAAAATAAGTAAGGTATGATTCCTGAAACGAAAAAGCTCATTGTTAACTACAAATGACAGAAATATGAACAAATCATTACCACACACAGGAGACAGGTCTCCATCAACATAATCATTAAAGTTCCATTAGAGCTCAGCAAAGGAGAGGCCAATTCTGCCTAAAAGTCCAAGGTTGCTGCCCAGAACTGCCTCTAGAACAGCAATTCTCAACCTATAGTCAGCGACCCCTTTGTGACAATGAAAATACATCCTGCATATCAGATATTTACATCACAATTCATAACAGTAGCAAAATTACAGTTATGAAGTAGCAACGAAAATAATTTTATGGTTGGGGGGGTCACCACAACATGAGGAACTGTATTAAAGGGTCGCGGCATTAGGAGGCATTAGGAAGGTTGAGAACCACTGCTCTAAGGACAAGCAGGTACGGAGAGGGCCGTCTGCTGGCACCAACCCGTTTCCTTCTACACCCTAATTTTTCAGGGATGTTAAGGGAAGCCATTGCCAGGCTGGTCCATAGTTCCTAAAATCAACTTCCCATGATTGCATATTTACATTACGTCCGATGTTGTCCTGTTCTAAACCTATTGCAAACTTTCAGAATTAGAAATAATATTTCCTTCTGGAAAGTTCCACCACATACAAGTGTGGGTCAGAATGCTACCCCGGGTTTTAACATTTTTCTTCATCTGTGTCAATTTGAAAGGTGAAAATTTGAATACTACCTTAATTTCTATCCTCAAAATGGTTAGTAAGTATGTAATTTTAGAAATATTTGTCAGAAACGTTTTATTTCTTCGTCAGAAATCTTTCTAGTCTGTTGATCATCTGCTGCTGTGTCTGTCATTTTCTTACACGTTTCAAAGAGATTTTTAATCTTATAAAGATATTGAAACTCTATTGCGTATATGCGATACACGTTGTTAAGTATTTTAGAATCTATATTCAATGTGTTTATTTTTATTCTTGTATATGATGTGCTCGGGATACTAAAGATTTTTTTGTGTTTGTAGTAAAATCTGCCAATATTTTCCTTTATAGATTCTGCTTTGGTTGGCAGTACTGCATTGCTAAATTACATTTTTACACTGCTGTGCATTTCACAGCCTCTCCTGTGTTGCCCTATATTACATGTCCTATCGGTGTATATTATAATTAAATATTGATTGAATCCATTCTTAATGGACTGTTGTACTGCATCAAAATTTTGTCACTGTATAAGACATGCGAGTTGCTCAAAGGGATCAATTACACTACAAATATGAAAAGTCTACCTTACACATGGGTTTAAGTCAAATGTCCTTTCTAATAGCTATGACAGTTACCATTAAAGAACTTATGCTTAAACCGTCCTAGCAGAAATCTTTCTGTCCTTTCCGTAACTGTCTTGCAGAAACACAGTCACCATTCACTCCCAAGTAGCATCAAGAGACAATGACAGATTGGAGAGCCTTTGCTTCCTGGCTGACCTCACACCCCTGGGTCTTCAGAGCACCTAGTTGAGAACTATTAGTTCCTTCCCTCTCCCAAATCCCAAGCCACTAAAATAGCTTTCCGACGACCAGACTCAGCAGGCGAGTCTATGACCTCTGCCAGAGTGCTCAGCTCTGTCACCCTCCCTGTCCTGGGACCAGCGACAGCAATCGGGAACTTATGACAGATGCAAGTTCTCAGGCTTCACCTAAACCTACTGAATCAGAAATTGTGGGGTTGGAGCTCAAGCATGCTAGGATTTGGGAACTACTGCACTCTACAAAATCTCATTGAAATCTCCAAACCATTTTCTCCAGGCCAAATATGTCTTATGAGCACCAGACCAACAAGTTAAACAATCCCCCAAAGAATGACTCCTTTTCCGATGTCAAATCATACCATCGTGTCACCCCCAGCCAGCCCATCCTCCCACTGTTCCCCCCATTACCTCCTTTCTGGATGGTGGCAGCTGCTGTCCCACTGCCATCCAGTCTGCTCACACCTCACTTCTCATGAGTCCCATCCCGGTACTGGCCACCCACCTGCCTCCTGTCCCTGATGCCCCATCCTGCCCTGTCCCCCACCTTATCACACACCCCTCTCCCCATGGTCCTCATTAGCATGTTTACTGAACACTGTGGAGAACAGAGCTCCATACAGGCAGAATCTTTGAATGTTTTGTCCACTGCGTATCCCAAACGCCCGGAATAATAGCAGACACTGGCGGGGGGTCGGGGGAAGACACTCCTCACCTATAGAAAGGGACAAAGGAACCTGTCCAACTGAGATGGCTGCTGCCAGCTGTCTGCCACAGGGAGTCAGACTTAGGGAGATGACTCAGACATGACCTCAAGAGTTTTACAACACGTTGCTGAGTGGGAAGGCAGGTTATAGGACACTGCTTAGTATGATGCACTCTTTTGCAGTGTATGCTAGAGAGTGGCACGTGGACAGCCTGTGAGCTGTGATCTCTTTCACACCTCCGCAGCACTGGTGGTGAATGAACTTCTCAGGGCCAGAGCAGTGACATGTTTAGATGGTACCTCCAGAACCTCAGCTGCCTGGCATTGTCACATCCTTGCAGAAACCTCTCCACGCCCCTGTTCTCCATGCCATTGCTCTCTGTCTCCCTCCCTCCTCACTGGGCCCGTCATCCTCTGCCCCCATCTCCCTCCCTCCCTCCCCTTGCTCATCACCCACCTGCCAACACCAGCTCTAAATGCCGTCCTCTCAGAAGGGCCTACCTGCCCAGAGAAAGGCCAGGCTTCCCGGCTTGCCTCACCTGGAAGGTCCTGCAGGTCCAGCTGCACTTTCTCACCTGGGCTCTCAAATCAATAGGCATGTGTGCAAAAAAAAAAAAAAATTCACCTTTTTGGAGGAAGTATGGAGAATCCTCAAAGAACTCAAGCTAGACCTCCCATTTGATCCTGCAATCCCATTACTGGGCATCTACCCAGAAGGAAAAAAATCCTTTTATCAAAAGGACACTTGCACTAGACTGTTTATTGCAGCTCAGTTTACAATCACCAAAATGTGGAAACAGACCAAATGCCCCCCAACCCAGGAATGGGTTTATAATCTGTAGTATAGTCAAACCATGGAATACTATGCAGCCATTAAAAAATGGCAACTTTACATTAACCCAGACAGAAGTGGAGCACAGTTTTCTTAGTGAAGATCACAGGAATGGAGAAGTAAGAATCCAATATGCTCATTCTGATATGAGGACACTTAATGACCTAGTACACAGTGGGGGGTAGGGGAAGGGGAGAGCAGAGAGGGGGAAGGAGGGAGGAGTGGGGGTCTTGGTGTGTGACACACCTTTTGGGGACAGGACACAATTATAAGAGGGACTTCACCTAACAAATGCAATGGATGCAACCTGCTTCTTTGTACCCTCAATGAATCCCCAATAATAAAAAAAAAAAATTCCAAAACTAAAACCATACACAGAGTTCTTACAACTGTTCTCATTTGTTTGTTCTTCCCAATAAACTTTATCATCACCTGTTCTAATTCCGGGGGGGGGGCGACTGGGGGATGGGGGTCTTTTGTTGGGATTATGTTAAATGTATAACGAGTGAGTAGAATGCTCCTCCTCAAGTTGTCCGGTTTTTCTGTCAAGCAGATGTGTCTTTCCATTTACCCAAGTTCCACTTCTGTGCTTTTCAAGAGGGTTTTAGGGACTCTTCACACAGTCGTAGGTATTTCCGAAGTTTGTTCCTGGCTGTTTAATTCTCGTATTATATCTTCCACCTTTTTGTTTGTTTACCCAAAGGGACTGATATTTATATGTAAATTTGGGAACTGGCTACTTCACTAAATTCTCTTTGTTATAGCTTTCCCATTCATTATTTTGGGTTTTCCAGATATAAAAGCGTATCTTTCATAAATAGAGATAATTTCAGCTTTTCTTCCAGTATTAATTCATTTTATCCCTTTCCCTTGTCAAAATACATGGGTTAATAATTTCAGCACGTCGTCAAATAGAAGTTAAAATAGCGGCATACCCATCTTCTCATTCACTGTAACGGGAAAGCCTCTGACGCTTTCTAACTAAGTAAGGCTTTGGGGTAGACATATGAAGACACACACAATCAGATTAAGAAAATATCTTCCAAGTTTTATTTATCGAGCAGTTATTTATTGGCTTTTGTCAAATGCTTTGGCTTGGGTTTTAGTTTTGTATCTTTGGGGAAGATTTTGTGATATTTCTCCTTATTTCTCTTAGAATGGTGGATTTCCTAATAGTGATTCAACATTGCTTTAGTAGGGATTTATTGCTACATAACAAATCATCTCCAAACTTAAAAAACAATACACATTTATTTTTTTCACAGTTTCTGAGAATCTGGAATTTGGGAGCTGGTGGTCTGGCTCACCGACAGCTTTTAATATCACCAGAACAGACCTCTGGCGGGCACAACACCCCTACCAAGGGGCTTGTTAAGAAACTGAACTCAGATGTGCTCAAGCCCTGACCCAGCTACCAAGTTAAGGGAAATGTAAAAGGTGGAAGAACGTGTAAATGACTCCGTGGGGCAGAGTGAGCAGACAGATGATCCAACTTCCCAACACTCGAATGTAAAGGAAAAAGGGCAGTGACTTAGGGAAACACGCAAACAAAAAAGAGATTTGCGCGACAGGTGATTCAGTCTCAATAAATGGATCTTGTTTGGATCCTGAATCAAAGAAAGCACAAGAAAAAATCAGGAGACAATTGAAAATCTGATACTGGCTGAATATCATCAGGTCATATTAAGGAATCATTATAAATTCTTTCAGCGATGTAATAATAGCATTATGTAGCAACAGCTTTCTTAAAACATTCTTCAACTTTTAGAGACACGTCCTGACTCTGAATAGATGGCAGGTTATGATGTCTGGAGTTTGTTTTAAGACACTATGGAAGTGGGAGGTGGGCAGGGCATAGAGGAAGCAGTCCCCCTACTCTGGGTTTCAGATGTGTGACATTGGCCTTACAAGTGACTTTCCAAACATCTGCACACGCCGTGCCCCTCCCCATCCTGACCTGCTGCTTCCCTTGAAGGCTTTATTGCAGTTCACAGCACCACCTTCCACGCAGGTGCCTAACCAGGAAGACGGGAGAGAACCATCTCTCCTCACAAAGTCTGCCAAATCCTGCATCCTCATGTTTTGCAGCTTCTGCTTTTTCTTTTGTTTGTTTTTTACGGAGTTGAAATTCAGATAACAGATAATTACCTATTTTGAAGTATACAATTCAGGATCACAGCATTGTTCATGCACCCACCACCTCTCAGGTTGCTAACTTTTCATCACACCGGAACAATGCCCTGAGCCTGTTAAGTAATCACTCCCGTTCCCTGCCCTTCCCTGTGACCATGGACAGGACTTGGATTTGCCTACTATGGATAAGTCACATAAAAAGTGCGAGACGACCTGCAGTCTCTTGTCATCGGTTTCTTTCACTTGGCGTCATGTGCTAGAGCTTCACCCAAGCCCTCCCTGTCCTCTGCCCTCACTCTTCCTCAGAACAGCCAGGGGGGCTCCCTGCCCCTGGCTTTGCTCTCCAGGTGTCCTCTCTGTGGCAGCCAGAATGACCATGTCTTTCCCCACCACGTCCCACTTCCAGATCAGCCTTCCATCAAGCTTCATGCTAAATCTGCTTGAATTAAAATACTTCCCTCCATTGTTTTTTTTTCTCTATCTCACTTTTTGATTACACTCATTCTAACTATTCTAGTACAAAATAAAAGAATAGAACAGAACAGAACAGAGTAGCTTGTTTCCCTGGCTACTGCGCCATGGTACTATCATGGCTCATTGCAACCTTGAACTCCTGGGCTCAAGCAATCCTCCCACCTCAGCTTCCCAAGTAACTAAGACTTAGGTGTGCACCACCATGCCTGGATAATTTTTTTTTTTTTATCTTTTATAGAGTCCGGATCTTGCCATGTTGCCCAGGCTGTTGTAAAATTCCTGAGCTTAAGCAATCCTCTCACCTCAGCCTCTCAAATTGCTGGGATTACAGGCATGAGCCACTGCACTGCTCCATTCTAACATTCAGCATTTGTGACACTCCTTGTCACGTTCCTTGAAGCACTGCTATCAGTAGCCCATCAGCAGGGGCAAGGACAGAGCTGTTACATTACATCCACGGGATGGAACGTGATGACCATGAACCTGTGAATGGGAGGAGGCTGAAAGGCACCAACTTCAGGGCCTCCCAGTGTGAGGCACAGGGAAGACCTCAGTCTTCCTGCCAGAATGAGTTACCTGATCTGATAACGAGGAGACCTTCAGATGAATCCAAGTTGAGAGACATTCTACAAAACAAACGGCCCGTGTGCCTTAGAAGGCAGCAGGGTCACACCACACAGGGAGAGGATGAGTGACAGCTCTGGACAGGACAGACGGAAGAGACAGAGAACAGAACGGAATGAATGACCATGGAGCACATCCCAAATCAGAGAAATCAATCGCAATTAAAGCCATTCCTGGGACAATTGGAGAAATGTCAATATGGACACATTAATAATGGACCACATTATTAGACAGTGGGATGATGTGGATGTTAAACTCCCTGAAAGTGAAAGTGATGTGTGCTCTGCCTGTGTACGCGGAACATCTCTGCTCACCAGAGCTACACACTGAAATATTTGTGGTAAAAGGAGATGATGCCCCCAACTTACACCCAGATGTCTCTGCAACAACAGCAACAGCAATCCTTAGTGTTGTGAGAAACCAAAGGCTGGTTGTGGGGGGAAGACAGGTCAGTTGGCTGGTTAGTGGGTGTCTATGTGGGGGCAACTGGTCAGTTGGCTGGTTAGTGGGTGTCTGTGTGTGGGCGACTGGTCAGTTGGCTGGTTAGTGGGTGTCTATGTGGGGGCGGCTGGTCAGTTGGCTGGTTAGTGGGTGTCTATGTGGGGGCGGCTGGTCAGTTGGCTGGTTAGTGGGTTGTCTGTGTGGGGGCGGCTGGTCAGTTGGCTGGTTAGTGGGTGTCTATGTGGGGGCAACTGGTCAGTTGGCTGGTTAGTGGGTTGTCTGTGTGGGGGCAGCTGGTCAGTTGGCTGGTTAGTGGGTTGTCTGTGTGGGGGCGGCTGGTCAGTTGGCTGGTTAGTGGGTGTCTGTGTGGGGGCGACTGGTCAGTTGGCTGGTTAGTGGGTTGTCTGTGTGGGGGAGGCTGGTCAGTTGGCTGGTTAGTGGGTTGTCTGTGTGGGGACGGCTGGTCATTTGGCTGGTTAGTGGGTGTCTGTGTGGGGACAACTGGTCAGTTGGCTGGTTAGTGGGTTGTCTGTGTGGGGGCGGCTGGTCATTTGGCTGGTTAGTGGGTGTCTGTGTGGGGATAACTGGTCAGTTGGCTGGTTAGTGGGTTGTCTGTGTGTGGGCAGCTGGTCAGTTGGCTGGTTAGTGGGTGTCTGTGTGGGGACAACTGGTCAGTTGGCTGGTTAGTGGGTTTTCTGTGTGGGGGCGGCTGGTCAGTTGGCTGGTTAGTGGGTGTCTGTGTGTGGGCAGCTGGTCAGTTGGCTGGTTAGTGGGTATCTGTGTGGGACAACTGGTCAGTTGGCTAGTTAGTGGGTTGTCTGTGTGGGGGCGGCTGGTCAGTTGGCTGGTTAGTGGGTTGTCTGTGTGGGGGCGGCTGGTCAGTTGGCTGGTTAGTGGGTTGTCTGTGCAGGGACAACTGGTTAGTTGACTGGTTAATGGGTTTTTGCGTGGGGACAACTGGTCAGTTGGCTGGTTAGTGGGTTTTTGTGTGGGGACGACTGGTCAGTTGGCTGGTTAGTGGGATGTTTGTGTGCAGATGACTGGTCAATTGGCTGGTTAGTTGATTATTTGTGTGGGGACAACTGGTCAATTGGCTGGTTAGTGGGTTTTTGTGTGGGGATGACTGGTCAGTTGGCTGGTTAGTGGGTTTGTTGGCTGGTGTGTTGCTCGGTTGACTGGAAGGTGCATTTTCTCAAAACTGTGACTAGAAATAATATCTATCCTTTCTCATTTGGCTTCTCCTTTCCATATTAGAAATTTGAATTTTCACTGGACACCTGCTCCTTCCATCCTCATCTCTCACATCAGAATAAGGTCTAGGATGGTTAAGACACTGGGGACAAACTCCCTGCAGTCTGATCTCTGCCTCAAACCCACCAGAAACCTGAGCTGAGTTATATCAGGACCAGTGGTTCAGTATTTTTTTGATATTCCTTATAACTGGCAGAGAGGATGAGCATAATTGTAGAAAAAAGAACTCTATCAAGCAAGTTTATTGGGGTAGTTAATTTTAATTTTAATTTTACATGTCAACTTTACTGGGACACAGGCTGCCCAGACATTTGCTCAGACGTTATTCTGGGGTTGAGATGGAGGTTTCCAGGTGAGATCACATTTGGCTCAGTCAACTGAGTGAAGCAGATGGCCTCCCTGGTGTGGTGGGCCTTGTCCAATCAGTTGATGGCCTGGATAGAGGCAGGAGCTGTTCCTCCCACCTGACTGCCTTCAGACTGGGCCCAGTTTTTTTTCCTGCCTTTGGATCCAAACTAAAACCTCAGAAATTCTTGGGTCTTGCACCTGCTAGCTTTGGACTGATCCCACACCTGTGGCTCTCCCACTCTCAGGGGGCTCCAATTGCCCACACAGACCTAGGAACTTGTCAGACTCCATACTGCATGAGCCAATCCACATATTGTTATATACGTGTGTGTGTGTGTGTATATATGCATCCTTTTTTCAGTATATATATGTATATATTTATATACATATATATACACATATATATATGCATCCTTTTTTTTTTCAGTTGCTCTGAAGAACTGGGACTAACATAAGCAGCAGGAGGAAACAAACCCACTCATTCTACAGAAGAGAGATCTGCAGTCTAGAAAGCAAAGGGAACTTTGTGGAGCTCACACAGTGTGAGTCAGGAGGGTGGGATTCCAGACCAGGTCCCCACTACGCAGTGTGAGTCGGGAGGGTGGGATCCCGGACCAGGTCCCCACTACAGAGGATGGACATTCCCTCCATGCTTGAGCACCACTCACACTGCTGTCACCTCCCTAGCTGTGGCTTATCGATTGAGGTAGGGTGATCATTAGAAATGATCCATCAGGATGCTGACAGACCCAGCAGAGAATGTCAAAGTCATTAACGGCAAAAGGTGCCCCACATCTGGAGGTGCCCTGCTGTGCTCCAGGCACGGGGCAGGCAGCTCCTCACACCTGGTAGGGCCCCCGCTCCTCGTGCTGGGCTCCATCACTTGCAAACACAGTGTGTGCACCTCTGGACTTCCAGAAAGCACATGCTGGGTGATCCCCTCCCTGGGGTCAGCACCTGGCTCTCTGCCCTCCTCTGTGGATGGTGTCTGTGGTGACCTGTCTTTCAATCAGTGCCCGTGGCCATAATGCGCTCAGCTACTTATGAGCCACTGTCAGTTGTTGATAATGAGGGACTGGAATTTTGTTTTACCACGAGGATCTCTGCAGAATTGCCGTGGTGAATCCTTCCAGGAAAGCCAGTAGTCTGAGGTTACTGTACTGGGACCCTTCTCCTGCCCATGCCAAGAGAAGTCACTGAGAATTAAACTCTGAAGGGCCCCCAGCACTGGGGGAAATGCTGGCATTTTTCTTTTGAAGCTGCCAGCTGCATGAATGCACCACTGCCAGGTGAATGCCACGGCTAAGGCCAGACACCTGTCGGACGTGGGCTGGCCGATGCTGGACGTATAGCAGAGGACACACAGATAGTCTCAAATCAGGCCATCAGAGGAGTGATGGGCCATCTCAAAAGGGGCCACACTGAGAAGAAAGGTACTATGTGCCCTGGGGAGGAGGAGGGGAAAGAGACCTGGCCAGACAGTGTGGGGCAGTCAGCAGACAGTGATCTGAAGGGGGACTGCTTCTGAGACTGGGCCGGAGGCTGCAGCACGGTTCCCAGAGAGGTGGGATTTTCAGTTGGGTAAACTATTGGGGCATTGACAGAAAAGACATATTGTTGACACAGGAGAAATCATTGAACTTGGTGATACCAGAGCTGCCAAGAGCTGCAGGTTGGCGAGCACATTCCTGAATTCTAGGGTCTGTGGCCACACCAGTGCAGCACGGGGATTCAAGAAGAAAACTCATTTTGTAAACTAGGACATCGTATCCATTGATATTAAGGCCTCATGCTCCGGCCCATGGTAGCAGAATTACATTGATATTAAGGCCTCATGCTCCGGCCCATGGTAGCAGAATTAAGGGGAAGGGTCTGTTGAAGGATTGATAACTTTTTCTTTACTGAGGGCTATTACGCGCCTGTGGGGTGGGCACTGCGATCTCCTATTACAGCTGCGGCAGCCCTCAGAGCATCCAGAGCTCAACTGGTGAGTTCTAGTCCCTGCCAAGAGGCAGGTGGCATCTGAGGGAGCCCTGGGCCTGCATCAGCCACCGCCCCCACCTGGGGGCACCTTAGCCTGCAGTTTCCATTTCTGCCCTTTTCTGGGGCAGAGGGTAGAGGGAAACCAGCCCCAGGCCCCGCCCAGCTGGTTCCTGCTCACAGAGGGTGACTGTGCACTGCCCAGAGCAGCATGACCAGCATGGCAATCGGGACCTTCTCAGCCAGAGCCCTGCCCGATCTGCCCAGCGCCCGCTCCGAGCCCCTCGCCTGCTTTCCCAGCATTGTGTGAGGCCGGGCGGAAGAAAGGTTTCCACGTGCTTCCGGCAGTTGGGGGACAAGTGTGAAGTCACTAGCCCATGAAAGAAAAGGCTTCTGTTTTCCTGGGCGAGGGGGCTCTATTCCCGGACGTGCACTATGCAGCTCCGGTCTTCACGAATAAAGTCGCAACTGTTCAGTGCATGTCATCTGGCCTGGCAGCCCTGAGAGGGGACATTTCATTTCCGTTCTGTGAGTTCCCTCCTGCCCCCTGAATGGCTCTGAGGCTGTGTGGCCACACAATGACCCGCTGACTTTCTAGGATGGTGTGAGCCACCAGAAAGAACTGCTCTGATTAGCACATTCCGGTGCAAACCACGTCGCCGCACCCATGAGTGCCCCCCAGTGTGTGCCCAGTGGGTAGAGGGTCCTGTGGCTGTCTGGGTCCCCAGCAGTTCTCACTGCAGACACAGATGACCTGCTCCTGCCTGCCCTGGGACCAGAGACATTGCCCCACCTTGGCTCAAGGGACGGAGGCCACGGGCGCTGTGAGCGCTGACCTGGGGTGCTGACCACTGTAAGGCAGGTGGAGGGGTCCAATACCACATCCTCCAAGCAAAGCCAGAATGGAGACCCAACCACGTGTTGAGCCAGCACAGAGCAGACAACAGATTCCAGCCAAGCAAGACTGAGGCTGCAAAGACCAAACTAAGGCCAAGCCCAACACCAGCAAGCAAAGTGTCCCAGCCCAGGCTCTGTCTCAACCAGCTTCTCAGACAGACTAAGGGCCATCTCTGCTGGAATCACAAGGCCAGTCTGTTAAAAATACACAGTGCTGAGTGAGTCCCAGCCCAGACCAATTAGAAAAGAAATCTCAAGGCTCCAGCCTGGGAAGCAGCATGGTAAAGGGAGGCCAGTGGGGCTGCTCAAGCTCACTGACATTTAAGTGTGAGGCAGTGGATCCAAACAAGTTCATAAGTTGCTTTTTCTAGTCAGTGGACAGGGCCAGAAAGTGATAAACATAAAAAACAATCTCCTTTCTCATTTGATTTATTTTTTCCCCTTTGCAGTCTTGTTTCAACTACCCCTCCCAGCCAAGCATGCCAGGGAGATAACATGTATCTTGTTGTTTAAACATACTCTTGAAAGAGCACAGTGCCTGGTGTGTGCCCAGTACTGCTGTGTGCACAGTGTCCCCTTCCGACATGTACCCAGTGCCCCCCAGTTCCCCCTGTGTCTGCCCAGTTCCCCCCGTGTCTGCCCAGTGCCCCCGGTGTCTGCCCAGTGCCCCCTGTGTCTGCCCAGTTCCCCCCTGTTTCTGCCCAGTTCCCCCCATGTCTGCCCTGCGCCCCCAGTGTCTGCCCAGTGCCCCCCATGTCTTCCCAGTGCCCCCGTGTCTGCCCAGTACCCCCTGTGTCTGCCCAGTTCCCCCTGTGTCTGCCCTGCGCCCCGGGGTCTGTCTGCCCTGTGCCCCCAGGGTCTGTATGCCCTGCACCCCCATGTCTGCCCTGCGCCCCGGGGTCTGTCTGGCCGCATGTTTGCTTCTGCAGACAGGGCTGCCTTGCGTAGCTGCTGCTCACTCTGTTCACCCTGCCTTCGGGTTTCAGGACACACTCACATTGCTCGGCGTGGTCTCCTGCGTCATTTCCAAGTGCTACCCAGAGCCCTTTGGTGTGTGTCTAGCACATTCCGCCTGCCTCCCCCCAACTTATGGGTACCCTAATTGGCTTCATCTTCCCACCAAACACATCTCTGCTGCACCCTCACAGACAGGTGGGAGGGAGACGGTTGGATGCACGGGTGCCCAGAAGCTGAACGCCAAGTTCGGGATTCATTACGCTGCCAGACTGCCCCCTCGACGTGCGGGCCAGTCACACAGGTGGCATTTATTGGTATTGTTCTACAGATGCACAGGGGTCCATACCCTGTGTCCCCACCAGCATCAGCATCCATTTTTCTAGTTTTGCCAGTCTAAATGGAGATTAAACAGATTTAAATTGAGGTCACGTTGTGTTTCTACTCTGCAATTCTCTGTTCACAGGAGGCAGAGTGTCTCTTCACGCACTTGTTATTCTCTGAGCTTCCTCTTCTGCGAATTGCCTGTTCATTTGCTTTTCTCGTTGATTTGCAGTATATCCTTAAATAGTCCACGCACTATTTCCTTTTCCTTTCTAGACAAGCATCTTCTCTCACTATGGTGTATTTTTAGTAACTTTATGGTACGGTTTCTTAACAGCTTAATTAAGATATAAATCACATATAGTACAACTCACCCAATACACTAAATGGTTTTTAGCATATTCGCAGAATTGTGCGAGCATCATCACAATCAATTTTAATAACATTTCCATCATCTCCAAAATAAGCCACATGCCCATTCATAGTCACTTCCCATTACCCACCCAGAGCTCCAGCTCTATCCACCCGCTGATCTACTTTCTGTCTTAATAGATTCACCCATTCTGAACGTTCCGTGTAAATGAAATCACACCATGTGTGGTTTCTGTAACTGGCTTCTTCCACTTAGCATGACGTTTTTGAGGTCCGTCTGTGTTGTGGCATCTCTCAGTGCTTCACTCTTTACTGCCAAATACTATTTCATCATACGGATAAGCCACATCGTATTAATCATTCATCACTTGATGGACATCTCAATTGTTTCCCCCTATTACCTGCCACATTCAACACTGCCGTGAACATTTGTGTATACAAATTATATTGTCTGGGTGAGGTGCGGCCGCTCACACCTAGAAACCTAGCACTCTGTGAGGCCAGCATTAGAGATCAGCCTGAGCAAAAGTGAGACCCCATCTCTATTGAAAATAGAAAAAAAGGGCAGCGCCTGAGGCTCAAAGGAGTAAAGCACCAGCCCCATATGCTGGAGGTGGCGGGTTTGAACCCAGCCCCAGACAAAAACTGCCAAAAAAAAAAATGGAAAAAAAATTGGCCGACATCATGGTGCAAACTTGTAATCTCAGCCACTTGGGAGGCTGAGACAAGAGAATTGCTTGAGCCCAGGAGTTTAAGGTTGCAGTGAGCTGTGATGACACCACTCCACTCCAGCCTGGGTGTCTGAAAATAAAAAAATTATTGTAGGGACATATGCTTTAATTTCTTGGGGGTATGTCCTTAAGAGGGAACTCTGTGGTAACTGTGTTTAACGTTTTCAGGAACTGCCGAACTGTTCGCCAAGGTGGCTGCACCATTTACGTTCCCACCAGCAGTGCAGGAAGGTCCCAGCTTCCTCACTTTCTCACCAGTATTGGCTGTGTGTGTCTTTCTTGTAGCTTTCGTCCTGGTAGATGGGATGTGGTCTCTCCCTACTGGCTGATGACGCTGAGCATCCTTCATGCACTGGCCAGCCATTTGTATGTCTTCCTTGAAGAAACGTCCACTGAGATCCTTCATGCATTTTTAAAATAGGTTATTTTTTATTATTATTGGGCTATAAGAGTTTGGTATACTTTTTGAACAACAATACAGAAAATCCTTAAGGTAATGTAATCACATATAGGTTCTTTTTTTTTTTTAATTTGGTTCGGTTCTGTCTTAAAGTTTGCAATATTGAAATTTTGTTCAAGAAGTCCTTCCCAGCCGGGCACTGGCTCACACCTGTAATCCTAGCAATCTGGAAGGCTGAGGCAGATGGATCGCTTGAGCTCAGGAATTTGAGACCAGCCTTAGCAAGAGCGAGACTCCGTCTCTAAAAATAGCCAGGTGTTGTGGCGGCACTTGTAGTCACAGCTGCTCAGGAGGCTGAGGCTAAAGGATTGCTTAAGCTCAACAGTTGGAGCTTGCTGTGAGCTATGATACCAAAGCAATCTACAGAGGGCACAGGATGAGACTCTGCCTCAAAAAAAAGAAAAAAATGCCCTTCCCTCCCTGGTTCCAAAGGACACACACAGACACTATTCATTTTGTGGTTGGACCTCTCACATGTAGGTCCCCCATGCCATCCACCTTCCCACGTGATGCTGGACAGTAATCTAATTTCACATTTCTCCATAGGGACAGTCGGTCTTCCCAATGCGGTTTACAAGACAACCTGTCTTTGCCCTCTGATTTGTGAAGCCGGCTCTGTCCTGTGCCGGGTCTCCCTACACACCTTCGCTTGCCGCTGAGCCCTGGCTTTGTTTCTTCAGTCTATTCTGCTATTTTCCTGTCTGTTCTCCAGCCAATCCCAGGCTGTGTTGAGTGCCAGGCCCACCCCCAGGGAAGCCCACGTGGTTTTGAAGTTGTGATCCTCTGCTCCCCAGGAAGTGCGTCTCCTCTCCATCTGGGCCTCTCTGCTTACTGGCTTTGGAGTTTCTGTAGGACTTTGATCATCTTGGGCCCCCTTATTTTTCTAGATTCCCCATAATAAAGCCAAGGAGAGGGTGCTTTGAGTTTGTGGTGAACGCTTTCTCAACAATGCTCACCACCACCACCACCGACCGAGCACATCATTTTCATAAGCCAAGGATGCCTTCAAAAAACCTGTTTCCTGGTTCAGCACCCATAGCTCAGTGAGTAGGGCACCAGCCACATATACCAAAGCTGGTGGGTTTGAGCCCAGCCTGGGCCTGCTAAACAACGACAACTACAACCAAATATAGCTGGGCATTGTGGCAGGCACCTGTAGGCCCAGCTACTTGGGAGGCTGAGGCAAAAGAATCGGGTAAGCCCAAGAGTTTGCAGTTGTTGTGAGCTGTGACACCACAGTACTCTACCAAGGGTGATATAGTGAAACTCTGTCTCAAAAAAAACCTGTTTTTTAAGTGATTTTTTAGAAACTTCCATAAAGCACAACTTTAATAACTAGTGCCTTGAGACATCAACTCTGGTTTCATCATGACAAATGTCCTTCCCTGCTCTCAGGAACCTGATAGCATAATGGGATCTGGATCTGGGCTCCTGGGTGTCCCCAGGTGCTGTGGACAGGAAGGAGCAATGCCCAGGACACAGTGTGTCCAGACGGGGGACAACAAGTCCTTGGGAGTGAAATAGCATCGCCTGTATCTCTGCAGATGAGGTGTCTGTGCTCTGGCAGTCCTTGGACCCGCGATTCAGTATAACACGCACCCCTCAGCCCACAGGCTTGCAAACATATTATTCTCTACAACTGTTTGACATTGTAGCTCACTATTGCATGAGACCCTGGGCACCTTCTGATGATGTGTTGTTATTTCCGCTTTAAAGGCAGAGAAACTGAAGTGCAGAGGTGACAGCCCATCGCCACAGCCCGCGAGTGGTGGACAGAGCTGGAATGAGACCCCCGTGTTTCTGAGCCATCCCAGATGTCTGTATTGGCTCAAACAACAGAATCTTGTTTCTCCCAGTTCTAAGGGCTGGACGTCCCAGGTCAAGGGGCAGCAGGCATGTCTCTGATGACAGCTGTGTGCCTGGCTTTGTCCTCATGTGGTCTTTGCTCTGAGTGCACACAGGGACAGCTCTCTGGTGTCTCTTCTCACAGGACACCTGCCCTGTCAGAAGCAGGTGACCTTTAATCTCAGTTAACCCCCAGAGGACCTCACCTCCCAGTGACGTTGGGGGTCAGAGCTTCAGTGTATGAATTGGAGGAGGGACACCATTCAGTCTGCAGCACTCTTGTAACAAATTACCACAAAATCAAAAACCAAGGTTCCAGCAGGGCTGCCTCCTTCTGGAAGCTCCCAGGTAGAGTCCATCGCCTTGCCTTGGTCCAGCTTCTTGGTGCCTGTATTCCTGGGCTCAGCCCCCCAACCCCCCAAGCCCTGCTCCATCTTCTCACCTGTTCCTCTCTCTGGCCTCCTGCCTTCCTCTTATAAGGAGCCCTGTGATTGCTGGGGACTTCCAGATGACCCAGGGTAATCTCCCCATCCCAGGAGTCTCAGCCACATTGGGGGACATAGTCACAGGTGCTAAGGATGAAGGGGTGGACCTCCTGGGGCCGGCATTCAGCCTCCCACATTCACCTTGCTCTCCTGGACCACACGTGTCTCTCCTGTAAGATAAGAAACAGATATAGGAGATCTCTAAGACCCTTGCACACTCCCGTGGTGGCCTGTGGTTAGCTGGGCTCAGAGGGAAGCTCCTAATTTTCTTCACATATGTGTGTCACCTGCAGGCTGCACTCACCTAGCTGGGAGCACGCAGGAGGAGGCTGCTCTGTGAGGTCAGAGTCTCTATCCCTGAGTGGTCCTCATGCCTTCTCAGAGCACGTCCGGGTCAGAGGTTTTACTCCCCCACATTGTTTCCAACTTTAGAAAAGCTTCACAATAGATCACTTCGCTCAAATATTAGAAAACATTCCCTGCTTTGGAATGTCTCATCTTCTCGGCCGGCATGGGGGAGAGTGCGGGCACATTCATTAATTCATTCCACAAGCGTCTGCCAAGGGTTTGTTAGTGCACCGGCTCTGTGCTGGGGACCACTGCAGAGACACCCACCGTCAACACAGGGAAGCGAGAAAATATTAGACAGGGATTCAGGACACCAGTGGGCACCTGGCAGGAACCAGTTCAAAGGAAGAGGCTCTAGAGCAGTGGTTCCCAACCTTCCAGAAATGCCACGACCCTTTAATACAGTTCCTCATGTTGTGGTGACCCCCAACCATACAATTATTTTCATTGCTACTTCATAATTGTAATTTTGCTATTGTTATGAATCGTAATGTAAATATCTGATATGCAGGATGGTCTGAGGTGACCCCTGTGAAAGGGTCGTTTAACCCCCACATGTTGAGAACCGCTGGTCTAGAGAAAGGGTTCCTTATAGAGGTGTGGACTGGGAGGGGGGTCACACAAGAGACAGTGGGGAGCTCAGAGGGTTTCCACAGTGGGCAGCACTACTGTCCTAGGGGACAAGGGGACAAGGAAGGACCCGTGAGAGCTGGGATCCAGGGGAGCAAGCTGCCATCATGAAGGGTGGGAGCTGCTCTCAGACGCCAGCTTTTAAAACAGGAGGCAGAGGCAGAGGCGCAGCCCGGAGCACATTGGGTAGGGTGCCAGCTACGTGCACTGAGGCTGGAAGGTTCGAACATGGCCCAGCCCAGCCCAGCTAAGCAACAATGACAACTGCAATAGAAAAATAGCTGGGCATTATGGCAGATGCCTGTAGTCCCAGCTTGGGAGGCTGAGGCAAGAGAATTGCTTAAGCCTGAGAGTGTGAGGTTGCTGTGAGCTGTGCACGGCACTCTATCAAGGCGACAGAGTTAAACTTTGTCTCAAAAACAAAACAAAAACAAACAAACAAAAAAAAACAGGAGGTGGATGGGAAGAAGGCCTGGGCCTCTGTCCCTCTGTCCTCCCACCTCTGCCCATGCCTCTCACTGGCCACACCCAAACAGGAGCTGCCCAGAAGGGGAGACAAGAGGTGCAGCCCTACGGCTTGGTCTCTGGGGACATGGAGGGGAAGAGGAGGGCTGTGGTGGATGAGAACCGGGGGTGAGCAGCCCTCCTGCTCCGCTGGGCTCTGCCGCCAGCTGGCTCTTTCCTTCGGCACGCCATCAGGGTTTTGTTTTCCTTGTCTAAAAATGAACCGTAAAATGAAAACCATCTCAAGGATGATCTCCACCATCCATTTCCACTTTAATAATCTGTGGTTTTAGATAGAGACATAAAAATAGGAATAGATGGATCTAGACAAATACAATGTACCCAGCGCACGGCACAGCCATATGTTTGTTTTCTGTAAATATATGTAATACTGTAAAGTCGCGGCTTCCTAGGCATCCTCGTGTATAAATACGCTGGCTGGGTTTCCCCCGGTACACATAAATTAAAACTGACTTCCACAGAGCACAAGGAAAATCAGCCATCCACGGGTATTCCAGCATTCAGCCGGGCCAGATCTCCTTGGGGCTGGGGGTGGGGGCGAAATTCAAACTTCCTTGTGATTTTAATCTTTCTGTGCGCAGCTGTCGTGAAAAAATAATGAAGCTCGCAGAACAAACTGCACTGCGACATGACAGTCTTCTCTCCTGACAGGCTGTAAATTTACTGGAGGGGAATGCAGACAATTGCAAACATCCACACGAGGGAGAGGCTTTGCAAAGATCAGTGGCGCACGTGGCTCCCAGGGGAGAGGGAAAGAAACGCAGCCGCTCAGCGTGCGTCCCAGTTAGGGCCACGGGATCTGACAGTTGCCAGCGCTGCTATTTCCATCTGTGTGATAGTCTAATAATACCTTTGAACAGAAAGAGACAGCCCTGGGTACCACACAGGGACCTGAGATGCACGTGAGGGCATGATGCACAGGTTCCGCTGTAAGGGGACATTCTCAGTCCTTAACCCCAGGGCTGCTCCCTGGCTGGAGTCGCCTTCTGGAGTCCCGCCACTCTGGGTACGTTTCTCCCACCCCTTGCTCCCGCGGCGTGTCTGTCCCTCCCGAGCCTAACGTGTGCAGAGTGCTCTGCTGGAAGTGGAGCCACTGCACCCGGGGCTGGGACTTTGCTCTTATTCTGGGTTAAAGCCCCTGAGTGTTTCTCTAAGAAAATGAAGCTTTCTGCCTGCATGAGCCTAAGTCCTCGCCAGGACAGGAACACACCCCAGGAAGAGAGGCTTAGTTCCCCAAGAAGCCGGTGGCTGGAGAAAGTGAGATTTTAAATATTTGAAAAGTAGTTTTCCTGTGTAATGACCGATAGCTATGTCAGCCATGAACATTGCAATCAGAGAAGGTAACAGATTCAGAGGGAAAAATCACCCTAAAAGGGGAAGGGTGGAATTTCCAAGAGGGTCCCTGGCAAGGCTGGTCCACTGCCGGCTCTTCCTACTGCAGAGAACCAGTGCTCATCGTGGGCACTGCGGCCAGGATTCCAGACAATTATGACGGAAAATAATGACAACTGTGAAAGGGACTGGCTGTTAGTTCTAAAATGAATGTCTACATGGAAATTTCTGGGAGAATTTTGTCTTCTTCTTATATCTCTTAGTTCTACCTAAATTATACACGTGTGTGTGTATTTTTTCAATAAAAAAGCACTCTTCTAAGACATTCAATCATTCCACAGGCTCTGGTCCTCAGGGTTCCATTGAGAGGGTATTTGCCACAGAATAATTTTCAGAGAATCTGCTATGTGTTTGCACCTATCACACAACCCTGTGAAGGTCTGATGATGAGTTTACTTAGAATTTATAGCGTTAAAATAACTAAAACAAAAAGGCTATGACACAGGAGGAAAGGCCTCCCTCCAGGTGCTGAAAGGCACAGCTGGGGGCACCTGGCATGCTCAGCTTGTAGTGGCAACTGATGACATCCAAACAGAGCAGAAGGCCCCGAGACCAGTTAGCTGAACAAGAGAATGGATTTGCTCTTGCAGGGAAAGATGTTGTGGGCACGGTGGCCTTCCCAGCTCTCTCTGTTTACAAGAGATTCTGCTGGCAGATCCCTTCTGGTTTCAACCCCTTCCATCAGCCCCTGATGTTCTTCCAAAGAGAAGAAAGACAGCAGAGGCGGCCTCTGAAGGCCCTCACTGACCTTGAATTTGGATATTTCCAGCATTCTCTCCACTACCTGGTGACTCAGGAATGCCACTTATGGGGGTGGAATTTGAGGCTTCCAAAAACCATGGTTTTGGAAACACTCCACCAGCCCATGACGCCCTGTGCTCTGAGATGCCACTGGACTTCAGTTTCAGGCCCAAATGGCCGTCTTCATGTCCATTCTTATTCCGACATCCTGGCTCCATCCTCTTTCTAAGCTCACAGGATCCAGCTCCTGACCTGATTCTAGAGCTTGACCACCTTCTTGCTCCAGGGCCAGACACTACAGCATCTTGGAACTAGAGTTCTAGGTCACCTGTCTTCCCTCATCTGCAGCTAATCTAACCAAGAAAATTCAATAATGTGAATTAGAAATTTTAAGTGTATTGAATAAGAGAAAAAAATGTGGGAAAAAAATCAATCAAAAAAAAAAAACCACTGCAAAACCATCTTTGTGGTACATGAAAATTACCAATGTTCAAAATACTGTGAACTTCCACCCCCAACAAAACTGTCGTTTTGTTACTTGACCAATTTGCTTTCTACTGAATGGCTTTCAAGGCAATCGTTTTCTACTCTTTCCGTTTGTTACCCTGTCCCTCAGCCAAATCTTCTCACACCTTTGTCGTGTCACACTTTCCCCAGAACACTGCCCCTCCACCCACCCAACTCCCTACATCTTCTGCACCACAAAGCACCCACCTATACCCGCCCTGCCCCAGGCTGGTAAGACACCTGACTGCGTTCCTTCCTGTGACCTATGCCCCTGCACCTCTCCACCAGTCCCACAACAAAAACTCCAACAGGTCTCCACTAAGCTACCTGCAGCAACACCTATCCTACCACCTGTATGTTCAATGGATTATTTTATTTCTCTCACTTTGAGACCTTAACTCCCTCATTCGGCTGTACAGTTCTGAAGATGGCTGTAGAGAAATCACAACACCAGGGAGCCACCCATGCGGGGGCCTACACACAACATCCTTCATCCTACAAAACCCTTCCCAACTTGGAAGGCAGGTTCCAGAATCAAGGCTTTCTGAAATTACATTGAGGTCAATCTCATGAGTCGTCACCATCTGATAGAGTTTTCTTCCCCTCTGGTCTGTGATTTTTATTTAGGTTTGGAATCCTTCTAACACAGATTGAAAGCCAGAGGGTAAAGTCACCGACAAAAGAGAGAGAAAAAACGGGATCACTGGGGTATCTTTGCCATAGGATTTCAGACACATAAATGACCTGGAGCGTCATTGTCTACCTGCTGTCAGACGTGCAGTCATCCTCACATCAGCTTCTATGGGAAGAACTGTGAGCACGGGAACTCCTTTCCCATTTTAACACTTCTCGCTCTTGGATTCTTCATGTCTTACTTACTTTTCTCCATTTTACACTCAGAACGTCTTGGTTTCTGTTGCGGTTCCTCCCTCCTTTTAATAGACATTCTTTTTGTTCCCTTAGTTTGATATCTTTACTCTTTATTTCTACACATAAGTGGTGTTGCTGAAGATTATTTCACTTATTACCTACAAAAGCCCATCGGCTCACGTGGAAGGGAGAATGTATGGGAGGAACATGGGGATAGTCCATGTGATGGAAGGAGGGTTGACGGAGCCCAGCTTAGGGGAGTCAGGTGCACCTGAAACAACCGGCACCCAAACTCGGATGGCCATGTCCTACTCACTGTCCTCTCAGCCTCATCTCTGTTTCCCAGTCTCATTGCCTCAGTCTGGGCTGGCTCCTCTCACAAGACTGGAAATACAGTGGCCAGCACCTACTAAAGTGGACACCTTGGGTCTCCCATCATCAGAGAGGCTCTGCCTTGCAGCTGCAGGTGAAAGTCCTAGGGAGGTATGCCGAGCAGCCTGGCTTGGGTCAGGTTCCCAGACAGGGCCAGTCAACCTTGGTCCTGACCCCTCTAACTATAGGGACTCAAGCCCACTCACAAGCTGTAAAGGAAGTGCTGTCACTGAGAGAGACGGACAGACCAGACAGCAAGTCTTCCCTATGCAAGCGCACGTGTTATGGGATAATAATGAGAATAGCCAGGACCTAGTAAGAAATTTTGGCTGCCAAAGTGGGCCAGGATCTCAGTACAGACAATCGTGCCTTCCACCAGTATCATCAGACCTAGAATTACAGTTGTGTAGTATGAAAGGAAGAGTAGTAGCCCCCCAAAGATGTCCATGTCCTAATTCCCAGGACAGGGGAGTACATTATATTACAAGGAAGGAATTACAGTTGCCCATCAGCTGACTTGAGAGTAGAGAGATTATCCTAGACCATCTGAGTGTGCCTAATGTAATCACCAAGGTCTTGAATTGAGCGAAATTGAAATCAAATGAAATTGAAAGTGTGAAATTAAAGAGGTAGAGAAGTCAGGGTCAAGGTGACGTGACACACGAGAAAGATATGATTGCACGATGCTGACTTTGAAGACACAAGAGGCCACAGGACCAGGGGGAAGGGCAAGAGAACTGATTCTGCCCTGGAGGCCTCAGAAGGAAAGCAGCCCCACCCCCACCCCAACACCTCGCTTTTAGCCAGCGAGCCCCATTTTGGAATCCCTCTGTATAAATTCTGAGTTCTAGAACTGTAAGGTAACAAATTTGTTTTGCTCTAAGCCTCTGAGCTGTGATCATTCGTTATAGCAGCAGTAGGAAGGGAATACAAGCCATTCCATCTATACCTGTTCCAAAAAATCGTGTACACTGTAATTATATACAACTTTTATTTTTTTATTTTTTGCTAAAAATATATTTTAAAATACAAAAGAACAGAAACTAATGCACGCTGTGGTAGTAGAGCTGCAGAGGGGAGACTTTGGTTGAGGGAGGAGGGTCTTCATAGCAGATAGAGTTAGGGTCTTCGTAGCAGATAGAGCTCCCTTCTGCAGCCCTGGCCTCTGAACGAGGTCTGGAGGCCTGCACCCACAGGGTTGGGCTGGGCGCTCTCATGAAAGAACCCTGGGCAGAACAGAGTGTCAAGGGGCTACCAACAAAGCCTGGCTCCGAACAGGGGTAGGCCCTCCTCCCACCTCTGATCTGAACTCACTTCCACTCTTGACTTACTAAGGGCTTTAGAAACATCTGGGGCAGCTCCTAGGATTGTACGTGTCTCCCACATGTTGGAAACACTCAGCTGAGGAAGCTGAGAGGTCTCGAAGGCAGCAGTTAGGTGCCACCAGGTAGGCATCAGAGCAGAGCAGGAAAGTAAAGGAGGTGGATGCACGGGCAGAAACACGGCAAAGAACGTCAGGAGATACTCAGGGAGCCCTTCCACGAAGCCGGTCTAAGGCCCAGGTTGAGAACCACTGGGACCATCCTTCCCTGCATTGTCCAGCTCGATAGGACGTGCCACACCAGATAGAAGGGAAGCCAGGGCGTGCTGAGACCATCACGGCACTCAGCCTGCTGGGTTTTGCTTATTATGGCCTCGACCTCATGCCGAACTCCTGTACCCTGAGTATTCGATTACTGTCTCTTGACATTTACACATGGAGCTTAAATACTTGACCACCCCACCGTTTGAATTGTGGTCCTCTCTAGTATTGCTCTAGGGAGATATTCCACCTTTCCAATACAATTCTCTGTCCTCAGACCCTGGCTTGGTGCCCCAGTTGCAGGCGAGCCCACCCCTCCCAGGAGATGGGGACTTGGGAGTAATGAGCAGGCTTTGACCCACATTCCTGCCACTCACTCAATTCCTGGAGCTGTTAGAAGGAATGGGAAAAAATTTACCCAAATTTAAACCAGTCCACAGCTTTCTTCTTCTCCAATAATGACTGATGATACGAAAATGTCTAATTTTAATTTGATACATTTATCAGTATTTCTTAACTCTCACGAACCTATTCCAAACCTATTATGCAGAGACATAGATTAAAATACATCTCTATAATTTACAATGGTTAATCCTTCCTGAATCCAGCGCTGCAAGGCTGAACCTGGCTTTGTGATGTCAGAACCGACTAATGACACACAGCTGATACGTGCTGAGTATGAATATGTCAGAACCGACTAATGACACACAGCTGATACGTGCTGAGTATGAATATTGCAGTGCATTTCTGCAACTGCTCTACTCATGATTTTTACCAGAAGTCCTCCCCCAATGGTTTTCTATTCCTCTCAGAGGAGGACTAGCCCAGCAAAGAAACCCACAGTCATTGGTATCAGACACTTGGTTTGAATCCCAGGCCTGTAGGGTTTGGGCAAACAATTTACTATTTCTGAACTTCCTTATCTGCCCACGGGAATGCGATTATTTCCCTTTCAGGACTCATCAAGTAGTGAGACTTGAATGCTGGGAGTGTCTGCACCACGCCAAGCTCTGCACCCCCTGCGTTTCCACCTGGCATCTGGTCTATTTCCCACCTCCACTGGCCCGGATGCCGCCCACTGGCTTTCCAAAAACCAAAGCAGATTCCTGGTGTGGCAGCCCTGCACTGTGCCTGGATCACTCCCAACCAGAAGGAAGGAATGTCCTGCCCATTACAGGGAGGTGGCATTTCCTCCCACCCCTCGATCACTGCCCTGTAGATTCTACTCGAGACTTCATTCTACTTAGCAACTGACTAGCTGTAGAAGCTTACCTGAAATACATGAGGCTTTTCAGAAATTGTTGTCTAAAAGGAACTTTATACCGTCCCAATATTTTCCATCCCAGTGTTTTTTCCCTCAAGAAAATAATTTCTCTTTATTGCTTTTCTTGATTACAAAAGCAATATAAGCTTGCTTTAGAAAATTCAAGGCATACACAGAAAATAAAAATTCCTGCCTGATCCTACTCTCCTCCCCCACCAGGAAAATCACACACTATTAAACGAGGTTGGGAGGGTTGGCTGGCTGCTTTCTTGCTTGTTTTAATCCAGTTTAAGTTACTTTCAGGGGCAATAGGTACCGAAACTTATTTTAGGCATCAAAAAATAGAAAACGGCTTCTCTTTCTTTCTGAGGAGGTTACTCCCAGAAGTCCTGCATTCTCCGTTGTTTTGTTACTGTTGCCGTTTTCTATTCTTTCCTAGAATAGAAATATTTCCCTTATCCTGAATTTCTTATCTATCCACTGGAAATTTTATTTTATAAAAATTGATCAGAATGAGAGTGGTGAAAGCAAAGACCATGTTGAAAGATGGTGAATGAGTCTGCCCAACTCCATAAGCGGTGTTTGAATGTGGGGTAAAAAAGACCAGAATGAATTAACGTGAAGGCCAAGATGACTTGGCCGCTCAGTGGCTCTGGTGCCAGTGAGATCGGCTGGAAGCTTCAGTACCTAAAAATAACAAAGCTGCTTTTCAAACCATAATGAGAGTCTACCTGGACGTAATTAAAGCTGGAAGGAAAAAAAATTTCTTCTGCCTCACAAACATCCTAAAACACTCCAGAGTTTCTAACTACAGGGAGACTGAGCTCATGGAATTTCATATCATCTAGCACGGAGGAAATATTGGGGTCTGACCCCTGACTTTACAAAAACTGAGCATCTTAGCTCCAATTCTCTGTATCCAAATTAAGTCATTTTGAAGGATAGCTTCACTGGAGATAAAAAGATAAATCTGAAAAAAAAAGTCAGTTTTAAAGGTCACTTATCCTATATGGGCATAGACAAGATTCAAATCAGGCTTACATTATCAGATTTCTCAAAAGAAGGGAAAAGCCCATACTCTTACAGTCATTCATTCATTTTAACAATTATTCTTAAGAAAAAATTATTGATCCGACCCTTTTGCTAGGCTCTGAAGATTCCACAACCAATGAGAAGAGACAGATAAATCCACGGGTACCACAAAGTACACGCTGCCGTCCCGAGGGCTCAGGTGCAAGGTGGTGAGGACACCTGAAGGGAGGGTGCACACACCTGCACGCAGACCCCAGGGCGCAGTGTCCCCCTAGGAATAGCCACGTGGTCCTCTCCAAATTAGTCTGCTTAGCAACTCTTCATCTAGAAAAGGTAGAGGGGACTTGATTTGTGTGTTAGCATCCTAGGGCTGCTTAATTCTAGGCCAAAAATATGGGGAGGGGAAAGGGAGGGGGGAAGGGTGGCTGGGTGGGTGGGAGGGTAACCGGAAAGATCGCCTATATCTCTGTCTAACAAGGGTACAAGTGAACCTTTCTAGAACTAGGATGTTAAGGTTTTGACACAATGACTATGCAAATAACATGAAATTTATGTGAACCAGCTTGATGAAAGTATGTCAAAATCTGTGTGAAGACACT